>JAVXUP010003404.1:35000-70377 GCA_033070095.1 Escallonia herrerae | reverse complement strand
GTACACATTTCTTCATTGAAAGGTTCTTGTATCAAAGCTTGGGGTTGTCAAGCTTTGGAGCTTTGGGTTTGTCAAAGCTTGTTCTTGATGTGGGCATAGCATCAAGGGATTGTAAGAGGTTCGATCTTGACCCGTAAGGAAGATCATACTAGTGGATTCTAGGGCCTTTCAAGGGACTTCCTTGAAGGGGTGGACGTAGGCTTGTGGGTATATCAAGCCGAACCATTTAATTCTCCTTGTCAAGTATCTCTAAACCCTTCTCTCTTTACATTATCGTCTTACATTTGTGTTGAGATTGGTTGTTTGCTTATTTGAGTTATTGAGATTGAGGTTTGTTGTTTGTTAATTTTTAAAGTAGTCTTAAAACCCTATTCACCCCCCCTCTAGGGTTGTTTTATTGGTTTCAAGTGGTATCAGAGCCTCGGCTCTTGTTATATTGGGTAACGCCAAGAGAGTTAATCGATCATGGCTTACGTTGGGGGTATGGAGGGTAGTTCTACCACTAGGCCTCCATTGTTTAATGGGACCAATTATAGTGTGTGGAAAGTTAAGATGAAAATCTACTTAGAGTCTCAAGACTACGAGATGTGGGATATTGTTGAGAATGGCCCATACATTCCGATAAAGGTGGTTGACAAGGTTGAAGAGCCAAAATCCAAATCGGAGTATAGTGATCATGATAAAAAGATGATTTGTATGAATGCTAGAGCGAAAAATTGTCTTGTTTGTGCTTTAGACACTAATGAACTCAATAGAGTCATTATGTGTAATTCCGCTAAGAGTATTTGGGATACTCTTCAAGTAACTCATGAAGGAACTTCTCTCCTTAGAGATTCCAAGATGAACTTATTGTTTAGAGATTATGAGTTATTCCATATGCTTCCAAATGAATCCGTTACGGATATGAATACTCGTTTCACTAACATTGTAAACCCTTTGAAGCAATTGGGCAAGGAATTCACCAATGGTGATCTTGTAAGAAAAGTGATTAGGTCCTTACCAAGAGCTTGGGATGCAAAGATCACCGCCATTCAAGAATCGAAGAATCTCAATATCTTTCCTCTTGATGAATTGATGTGCTCACTTATGACGTACGAAATGCAAATCAAGACCTTTGATCAAGAAGACATCAAGAAGAAGCCTACATCAATTGCCCTTAAAGCTTCATCTTCAAACCTTGAGTCAAGCGATGATGAAGAAGAATTTGATGAAGAGGATGTTGCAATGATTGCAAAGAACTTCAAAAAGTTCATGAGATTTAGAAGGAATGGTGGGAGAAGGCAACAAAATGCTAGCAACGAAGAGAAGCTTTGCTACAAATGCCACAAGCCGGGACACATGAAGATGGATTGTCCCATATACAAAAGAGAAAAGAAGGAAAGAAGAGATGTATGGGAAAGAGTTAAAAGGAGACAACTCTCCAAGAAAGAGAACAAAGAGAAGGAAAAAGCAATGAATGCCGAACATACTCCAACTTGGAGTGACTTCGATTCAAGTGATGAAGATGTTGAGAAGAACGAACAAGCAAATGTGTGCTTCATGGCAAATGATGAGGTAAGCTCTTCTTCCGGTAGTGATAGTGATAGTGAAAGCTTCGAAGATGCTTATGATAGCCTATATGAGGAATCCAAGAAAATTTTTAAGAAAAATATTATTTTATCAAAAAAACTCCTTGAGGCTAATAAGCAAATTGAGAAGTTGAGAGTGGAAAATATTGAGTTGCATGCCAAGAATGATTGCATTTCCAACCATTTATATGTAAAACATGTGAATAATGACTTGGTTGAATTGATTGCTAACACTCCTAGCTCAAAACAAATCTCTTGCAAGACTTTGGTTTTAGAAAAGCAAAATGAAGATTTAAAACTTGAGATTTGTGATTTGAAAAAATGTCTTCAAAAATTTGTTGATGGTCAAAACAATTTGGATGTCATGCTTGGACGCCAAAGATTTGGCCTAAACAAAGGTGGTCTTGGATTAGATCCCTTGGCCTTACCTCCTAAAATCTTTCAACAACAAGCTAGGTTGAATACTCATTCAAAACAACCAAAGAACTATTGCACACCATTTACACATTGTGGTTGGTGCAACAAGAAAGGGCATACGACTAATTATTGTCCTTGTAGAATTGTTTATGTTAGAGGTAGAAAGAAGATGTGGGTTGTGAAAGGTCAAGATTACAAATGTAAGACTAACACCCAAGGACCCAAGAAAATATGGGTACCAAAAGTCACTACTTGATTTGTGTTTATAGGTATGTCTCAAAGCAAAATCTAGTAGCAAGAAGTGGATTCTTGATAGTGGATGCTCAAGACATATGACCGGCAACATATCTCTTTTCACCTCAATTGATCTTATAGAAGGAGGAAAAGTGACCTTTGGTGACAACGCACAAGGAAAAATCAAAGGTAAAGGAACTATAGGTAAGGAACCACATTCAATTGAGAATGTGTTATATGTTGAAGGTTTGAAGCATAATTTGCTAAGTATTAGTCAATTTAGTGATAAAGGTTTTAGAGTAATCTTTGAGGCTTCTCATTGCACTATACAATCCTTGAAGAATAATGAAACTATTTTGGTAGGAAATAGAGATGACAATGTTTACTCTATTAAATTGAATGATCTAGCTAACCAAGATGTCAAGTGTCTTAGTGCTATTAGTGAGACATCTTGGCTTTGGCATCGAAGACTTGGACACATGCATATGGAGCATTTGAAGGATATTTCAAGCAAAGAACTTGTGAGGGGACTCCCGAAGATCAAGTTTGAGAAAGACAAAGTATGTGATGCTTGTCAAATGGGTAAGCAAAAGAAAGTCTCTCACAAACCGAAGAAAATGGTATCTACTTCTAGACCCTTGCAATTACTTCATATGGATTTATTTGGACCAATCCCTACTACTAGTCTTGGTGGTAAATCATATTGTTTTGTTATTGTTGATGACTATTCTCGCTATACTTGGACTTTCTTTTTGGCCACCAAAGATGAATCTCTAAATGTGTTCACTTCATTTGCAAAACGTATTCAAAATCAAAAAGGATATTTGATATCCAACATTCGAAGTGATCATGGTAGAGAATTTGAAAATTCAAAAATAGGAGCCTTGTGTGAAGACTTTGGGATATCACATAATTTTTCGGCTCCTAGAACTCCTCAACAAAATGGTGTTGCCGAAAGAAAGAATAGGTCTTTGCAAGAAGCGGCAAGAACAATGCTTAACGAATATGGTTTACCTAAGTACTTTTGGGCGGAGGCGGTCAATTGTGCTTGTTTTGTTCTCAATAGAGTTATCTTGCGAAAAATTTTGTTAAAAACCCCTTATGAGCTTTTTAATGATAAGAAACCTAAGGTGAGCTTTTTTAGAGTCTTTGGTTGCAAATGCTTTATTTTAAATACTAAGGATCACCTTAGTAAATTTGATTCCAAAACATTTGAGGGTATTTTTCTTGGCTACTCTAATAATAGTATGGCATATAGAGTCTATAACAAAAGTACTTTGGTTGTTGAAGAATCCATTAATGTTACTTTTGATGAGACTAATCCTTTTCTTCGGAGGACTAACATTGTTAATGTAGATGATGTGGATATTGACATGAGAACTTTGGATATAAGTGAAACAATACAAGACAACCACAAAGAAATTATTCAAGAAGAACAACAATCAAGCTCTCAAGAGGAAGACAAGGAAGCAAGCAATGATGTTTCAAACTCGGACTACTCTCAAGAATTACCAAAAGATTGGACTTACAAAAAGGATCATCCAAGCGATCAAATCTTAGGTAATCCTTCGAGTGGGGTAAGAACTCGACACTCTCTTCAACAACATGTTAATTTAGCATTTCTTTCCCAAATTGAACCGAAGAACTTCTCCGAAGCTCTACATCATGAATCTTGGATGCTTGCTATGCAAGAAGAGCTAGTTCAATTTGAAAGAAATCAAGTTTGGACCCTTGTGCCTAAACCTCAAAACTATAGGATTATAGGCACAAAATGGGTATTTAGAAACAAACTTGATGAATCCGGAATCGTGGTTAGAAACAAGGCTAGATTAGTGGCCCAAGGTTATAACCAAGAGGAAGGAATTGATTTTGATGAAACTTATGCACCGGTAGCTAGACTTGAATCTATTAGAATGCTTTTAACTTTTGCTTGCTATAGAGATTTTAAACTCTTTCAAATGGATGTCAAGAGTGCTTTTCTAAATGGTTTTATTTCGGAAGAGGTTTATGTGGCTCAACCTCCCGGCTTTGAGCATGAAAAATTTCCAAACCATGTTTTCAAGCTTAGCAAAGCTCTTTATGGTTTAAAACAAGCTCCTAGAGCTTGGTATGAAAGGCTAAGTAGTTTTCTTTTAGAAAATGGTTTTTCAAGAGGAAAACTTGACACCACTTTGTTTATCAAATCTAAGGGCAAGGACTTATTGTTGGTGCAAATTTATGTTGATGACATTATATTTGGTGCTACTAATGGATCCTTGTGCGAAGAGTTTGCTTCTTGTATGAGTAAGGAGTTTGAAATGAGCATGATGGGAGAACTCACCTTCTTCCTTGGATTGCAAATCAAACAAAGCAAGGATGGAATCTTTATCAACCAAGCCAAATACACCAAAGAGCTACTCAAGAGATTCGACATGGAAGCATCAAATGCTTTTGACACTCCAATGAGCTCTTCATTAAAGCTTGATAAAGATGAAAAGGGTAAGGATGTTGATATTAAACGCTATCGAGGTATGATTGGATCACTTCTTTACCTTACCGCAAGTAGACCCGACATAATGTTTAGTGTTTGTTTATGTGCTAGATTTCAAGCTTGTCCTAAGGAATCTCATTTAGTTGCCGTAAAGAGAATCCTTAGATATCTTAAGGGCACTCACGATTTAGGGTTATGGTTTCCTAGAAACACATCATTTTTTGACCTAGTTGGTTACTCCGACTCCGATTTTGCCGGTTGTAAAATCGAGCGAAAAAGTACTAGTGGAGGTTGCCAATTCCTAGGACATTCTCTTGTTTCTTGGAGTTCCAAAAAGCAAAACTCGGTTGCACTCTCTACCACCGAAGCCGAATATATGGCGGTTGGTGCTTGTTGTGCACAAATTCTTTGGATGAAACAAACCCTTTTGGATTTTGGACTCAAGTATGATCACATACCTATCCTATGCGATAACACTAGTGCCATTGATTTGAGCAAAAATCCCATCCAACATTCACGCACTAAGCACATAGAAATCAAACACCATTTTATCCGTGATCATGTGCAAAAGGGTGATATTGTTCTAAATTTCGTGGACACAAATCACCAACTAGCGGATATCTTCACTAAACCGTTAGATGCAAAGAGGTTTACCGCTCTTAGAAGATAACTTGGCATGTCTTCACCTATGTGACTAGGTTATTTTTGTGCTAGTTGCTCTTTACATGCTTGAGCATTATCTCATATGCTTATAGCATGCTTTGGTTAATTTTTCCTTTCCAAACATCGTTGGTTTTATTGATATTTATCTTTCTTAAAAATAAAAATTATACATATTTGCACACTTTTATTGCTATATACATATGTATATTTTTTAAGACTGATTGACTTTGTGCATTGAAGTCGACTGCATTGGTCAATACAGTCGACTGCATTGGGGAATGCAGTCGACTGCATTACGGGGGAAGGGCATAAATCGTGCCCAGATCTCTTCTTCTGTAGAATCTCTCTCTCTACTCCTTCTCTCTTCGAAAAAAAGGCTCTCATCTCTCCTTGGACTCAATTCTCCTCCGTTTGGCTTGAAATTGGTACGTAAATCCTCCCAAATCTCATTCTACTTCATGATTTACATACTTTCTCTAATCCATTTCATCTACATTGTTCATAATCGGTTGAAATTCGAATTGCTCTTCATAGATTATTTCTTCAGATCTACTTCAACTTAGCATGCTTCTATATGTTTTAATGCTTGATTCATCTTTAGGGATGCTTATTACATGATTCTACATAGTTTAATTACTTGCATTCATGCAAAATTTGAATTTCCCCAATTTTCATAAACTAGGGTTCTTCATTTGTCAAAATTTCTTCAAATTGTTTATGCAATTGCATGTTTCATCATTTGATTCATGTTTAGTTATGTCTATTACTCGATTGTACGTGGTTAATTTCATTCAATTTGTCCAAAATTGAATTTTTCCCAAAATTGCATAAATTAGGGTTTATCTTAAATAAAAATAAATAAAAAAAAAAATTCATTTTTTTTTCTTTTATCTTACATTTATTATTTCTCTGTTTAGATTATTTCAAGTATGGCAAGAGAGAAACGTGCACGTGCCAGTTCATCTCGCTCACGAGCTGCACCTGAGCCCGAGCCCGAGCCTATCGCGGTCGAGTTTGATCAAAATCGATATCGGAACCGCGAGGCTGCCGATCGCTTTTCTGCACAACTCTCTTCACCTTTGACTCCAGGTTTGCGACTGGATACTCCATTCCTTTTTAACATAGGTGTACTTAGATGCCTTCAGGATTGTTATCTAGATCGCCTCACCGATAGGAACACTATTCTATATTATCCTGATGCAATCCGCTTATTTTATGCGAATTTGACTTGGAACATTTCCTCTGAGTCATGTACCCTCACCTCCTATGTTTTTGGACGCCGCATTTCATTCTCACAATCACGTCTAGCCACTCTTATAGACCTTCCCGATAGTGGCTTCTCTTTCTCGTTAGACATGATCCCTGTCGCTGGTCAGTCACATTGGTTTGACCGACCTTTTTCTATTGAGGAACAGCTTCGACACACACTTCATTGTCGACAGGTTCGGGTTGCGAGCAAACCCAGCCTACGTGACCTACCTCCTCTCTCTCGTCTGTTCCATCATATCATCGCTCATAACGTCATTCCTCGAACTGGCGGTCTTTCACTCGTCTCTTACTTAGACGTTCAGCTCTTGACCTTCTTTCGCTCAGGCACACCGCTTAACCTCCCTCGTCTCATCATGTTAAACATGATTAGGAGCGCCTCACATCCTGCCTTAGCTATACCTTATGGCCTCCTACTCACTCACATTCTTGCTGCCTTTGACATACCTCTTCTGGGTGAGTATATTGAGGTTACTAGGCACATCGTACTAGACTGCTCTACTCTTCGTAGGAAGGGCCTTTTAGATGATCGTAACCGTTTCTTACCTGAGCCTGAATTGGAAAATGTCATTGTTGATGATGATGATGATGATGATGAGGCTGATGATGATGGTGATGATGATGATGCTGATGGTGATGATGATGCTGCTGATGCTGATGATGATGTTGGGGGAGATGCCGGTGATGGTTTTGATCGTGATCCACCTCCGTTGATCATTCCGAGTACACATGAGGCGGGCACTTCTTCCGGTCCTTCTACTTCCGGATATGAAGCGATCCTCACACGCTTAGATATGATGCAACAGCATATGCATGCCGGTTTCAGTCGGATGGATCTTGCTCACAGCCAGCTCAGTCGACGCCTTTCTCGCATGGAGGATCATTGTGGGATTCAGTGTCCCGAGGAGGACATCTTTCATCCCCCTCCTCCACCATAGGGTCCTTAGGCATTAGGGCATGCTTTATGTCTTTTTATTTATGCTTATCAAACTCAATTATGTATCTCAAAAACTTATCATGGATCCTACTCTTAGTATTGCATTAGCACTCTTAAATCACGCTTATCTTCCTGCCGCTGGTTTAAAATGTATGTGCTATTTTCATACATGTGCTTGGTACACCTTTTGATGGTTATTCAAGTATTTATTTATTTTTTTTGTTTAAATGCCCTTGTTGGCTATATTGATTATCCATGGATGGATACATAAGTTGATCACTTTCACACACACCCTTGATCTTTTTTAATGATGTCAAAAGGGGGAAAAAATATTGTTGAATATTGTTGATTCATGTGGATTTGATATATGAGCATATATTACTTGAGTTAGGGGGAGCCCTATATTGCTTAAGATAGGGGGAGCCTTTTATGATTTGAATCATGCCTCTTTGCGTTCATTATCTTATATATCTCATATTATTTGAATCAATGTTTGTCATCATCAAAAAGGGGGAGATTGTTAACCCTACGGTTATTTAACCTAGGATTATATTTGATTTTGATGATAACTAACATTGATGATTATGCTGTCTAACATGCATTGAGTTGATGAAGAAATAGGAACAATCTCACACTCATGCAAATGGAAAATTAGACGAGCAAATCGTTTAAAGACTCTCAACGGAACGCATCAAAGAAGGATTTCGTCGATTTAACTTTACTATGCTTTATTTCCTTCTTTGTAAACTAGACGAAGAGAGATGATCGTTACGATGACTGTATACCTAGAATTTGCCCATAGGTTTCCCTTGCATGCATAAAAGTTTTTCATTCTTTAAAAACTAAGAAACTGCATTTTCTGGAATGCAGTCGACTGCATTGGATTGCAGTCGACTGCAACTTGGGCAGTGAGGTATTACAGTCGACTGCATTGGAATGCAGTCGACTGCAATACTTCCAGTAGCCTATTACAGTCGACTGCATTGGGATTACAGTCGACTGCAAGTTGGAAATTTGAATTTCCAACGGCTACTTTGGGAATACAGTCGACTGCAATGGGACATTGCAGTCGACTGCAATAGCCGTTTGGCGCATTTAATGCACCACCTAACTCCAAACGGTCATATTCTTTCCCACCTCTATAAATACTCATCTTGGGCATAGTTTTGATTCATCAATTGCATTCAAAGCTCTCTTATCCTTCATATTCTCAAAGATCAAAGCAATTGTTCAAATCTCTCTTGTTTCATTGATTTCTCATCCTTTTCAAGAGAGTATTTATTGTGAGCTTACATTTGAGAGATATACACTTTCATAAGTCATCATACACTCATCTCTCTTGTTCTAGTGCTTAAAGTTGTACTCATCTACTTCTTGAGAGTGAAATCTTGTACACATTTCTTCATTGAAAGGTTCTTGTATCAAAGCTTGGGGTTGTCAAGCTTTGGAGCTTTGGGTTTGTCAAAGCTTGTTCTTGATGTGGGCATAGCATCAAGGGATTGTAAGAGGTTCGATCTTGACCCGTAAGGAAGATCATACTAGTAGATTCTAGGGCCTTTCAAGGGACTTCCTTGAAGGGGTGGACGTAGGCTTGTGGGTATATCAAGCCGAACCATTTAATTCTCCTTGTCAAGTATCTCTAAACCCTTCTCTCTTTACATTATCGTCTTACATTTGTGTTGAGATTGGTTGTTTGCTTATTTGAGTTATTGAGATTGAGGTTTGTTGTTTGTTAATTTTTAAAGTAGTCTTAAAACCCTATTCACCCCCCCTCTAGGATTGTTTTATTGGTTTCACACGCATTTTAAGGATTTATGTTATATATTGTGTATTTTTCTTTTTAACTTTTAGAGAGAGAGGGGAAGAGAGTGAGCTAGGAGAGAGAAAATTGGTTGGTGGAGTGTTAAATGGGGAGAGAAAAATAGAATAAAAAAGTATAAAAATGATAAATGTGTAAAAATACCTACATAATTTTTTTTATTTGGAAGTGATTAATTTTTGTGAGATGCCTCAAAAAGAAAATATGATCAATTTATATATGGAGGACGAAGGGAGTACTAGCTATGGCTATAGTGCTCGATCCTTCCTACAAGTTGCTATTTATACATTATTTCTATGAAAGACTCATGCGGTAAATTGGAAAAAAATGTAAAGGACCTAAAATTAAATGTCTAAAATTTCTACAAAAAATATGTTATTCAAAATCTGTTGTTAAAAAAGACAAAACTTCTGTTAGTACGGTCGACACTTTTGGACTTGAAGATGACACTAAAGTAGTTATTCCTTTTTACTTTAAATTTCGTGTTTAGGAAATGTAGGAGTATCTTAAAAAGACAACTTAAGGCCAAGAAAAAGTCAAATTCAAACCTTCTCTTGGATGTGCCATTGTATAGTGGCGCACAACATGCTCATATCGCTATCTTACAGTATTGGAAAGATACTCGTTTTAGATATCTCTTCCTTTGCTCCATTTTGAAAACGTTAGGGTAGTTACTCCAAATTGAAATCTCAGAGTTCTATTTGTCAAGATGAGCAAACTATAAGGGGCTTAATGCTATTTAGCCTTTAAACTACTAACTATACTTGGCGGACAGCGAACCAAAGTTTTTTCTCGACATAAATAAGCAAGTGCTATAAAACTTTTTTTTGAGTCACGTGGAGACCACACGAATGGGTCCCATTGATAGTACTTCTTTTAATTATTCTCCAAAGAATTCATAGTTCTTTTTGGTAGACCTGACAAAAGATTACCCGCAAATGCGGGTCAACCCCACTCGCTGCCAAAAGATGGGTATGTGAATATAAAACAGAGATCCACTGAAATTTGATCCATATTTGGACCGACCGTAAGTCCCAATTAAGTTTGGGTTGTGTACTTATTACCCTAAAATATGTATTGTAAAAATATTAGTTTAGGTTTAGCCATTTTAGCATTTTGGTTTCTCTCTCACGTTCTTGCATATTTCATTTGGAAAGTGAGGATCAAGTGTTGACAAGCACGGCTATCCTAAGTTCCAAAAATATTGGGAGTCTTACAATGTTAACTGTGGCAATAGTTCTTGATCTTAAACTAGCTGTGGCAATATTTCTTGATCCTCCCTATGAATTGTTATCAATTATTGCTATGAAAAGATTGAAATGGTAAATGAAAAAAAAAGGAAGGGATCTCAAAGTAAAGAACCAAAAGCTCTGCTAAGAATAGGTTGTTCGAAATGCCAGTGCTTGTAGTGATGAAGCTTTTGCTGGTACGACAAACACTTTTGAACTTGAAGATGAACACTTTATTAAAGCACTACTAAAGTAACGGATTTTATTCATGCGTCAGAAACTCTAATATTGTGAAAACACTAATATTGCTCACAATGACTATGACTCATTGTTGTTCAAACCACACCATTTGTCTGCTATAAGCACATACTTATACACAATTAATATTAATTATTATGATTATTAGCATGTGTGATGCATGTTGCAACATGTAATCTACTTCAAAATTATTTGTAAAAAGATGTTCAAATAGTAGGGCTTCAAATTATACCGCTAAATTATCCAAAATTTTTCTCTCCTATAAAGTAATACTACTGTCCTAATCCTTCATAACCTTTATCCTCTTCGTGGAGATGACTTTGATCATGGTCCTAATAACTTCATTGCTTTTAGCATCTTTCTTCTTTTGAAAGCTTTTGAGAGTCTCGTAGTGATCAATTGGTATAGGCTCTTTGGTTGTATTTGGTTCTATGCCCTCTTTCTCTGTAAGTGCTCCTATAGTCTCATTCACTGCGACCGCTTTTGGGGTTGATTTTTTTGCAATTGCTTATATTGTTTCTACGATAATTGATGTATTGTCGTCGTTACTTCCAGAGAGACTTTGTAGCTTTATAAGAAACTTATACATTTCATTTTTTCATCCAACCATCTTTTTACAGTATTCGGAGTCTTCATCCTGCATTAAATTGATAACGTTAGTATGAAGTCAAATATACATATTCTGGAAGAAGGTTATGAATATATCACCTTAATCTTGACAGACTCTTTGTATTATTTTATACTACAACCAGTCACCGTTCTGACTATTTCATCACATAAGATAACTATAACCCTGTACGTGTTATCTACCATATTGAGCCTAACATTGTATCTTGATGCAGTTACAAAGATGTTATTATTAGGATTGTTGGTGCATTTTGTTGATGTCTGTGTTTAGTACACTAACGTGGGATTGTCTTTTGCATTTGGCCCATGGCCTTTTGTGCACTCAGTGTTGTCCTCATGTCTTCCAAATGATCTTTGACAAATCACGTAAGCATCATAGTAACATTGTTTTTTTTTTTTAAATTTATTTTCAACTTCAAGGATCACTGCTTCAAAGCAGCATAAAGAATCCTATAAGCAAAGTTAAAGTAGATAATTTTTATGTATAATTATGATCATGCATTACTAATATATGAATATTGACTTGCCTGCTCCAGTGATGCTTGTTTGTACATAATGTCTCCCAACGTCTATGCTTTTGCTTGATTGATTTGTTTCTTCAAGAATAGGAAGTCAATTGCTTTGGCCGTTGTTGCATTTTTCATCCTAACATCACAAATCGTTAGCCGATATTATGCAAGGAAAGAACTTATAAATAATCTAGGATCTTCAAAAGATATAGTAATTGTTATACCATTTCTTGATCTTTTCCGCCTCTTTGCACTGAGGTTCAACTTGTAATACCGAAAGTGACTATGTTGAGTAATGATTCTCTCCTGTAATATTATTGCTAGTAGTGGAATGTAATAAGTTATAAAAAATCAATATATTTCACATGTGTCATATACTTTGGAATGTGGACGTCCTAAAGTTGGATAATACAATAACTAGATTTTTGTCCATGATGTCCTCTAGTAGTTTTCCTTCGTTTAGAGCCATGCCTCCCCCAAAAGCATATTGTCATCGAGTTTAGCTTACATAATAATAATAGATTATTGCAGCAAAAACAACTCTAAAGGTACTTACTGTTTAATGAGAAGAATAACTCCTCTTTTGATAGTCAAACCTCCTCTCGTTTTCTGGATGATAAATTTTTTTCTTGATCTTGTATAGAAGAGCTAGGATTTCTGTAGTTTTTTTTTTTATATTAAGTCTTTCCTTTTTTAGTAAAACTGCAATCTTGCAAACAGTATAAGTTGATAAAGTACCAATATTTGGTGTTTTCCCCTCTTCATTTGTGGTTTGCTTGAGTGCCATGATGGTCGACTAAACATTCATTTTATTTTCCTCCTTATGAACAATTGTGCTTGCTTGTAACATGAGCTCAATCTTAGGATGGACATTCTAGAAATTTGAATTTTCGGCTTAATGATTCCATTCCGATTTTGAACAATTGTTGTATTTGAAGATGCTGTCAAATTTTGTTATTACTTCCTCAAACAATATGGCGTGAACTTTTGTTCCCTGCATTGTTAAAATGCAAAAATGTGAATTTCAAAGTATTGTGATGTATCAAGATGAAATAATTCTAGGGATGCACTCGTGTAAGTACCTCTTCATCAATTAAAATTAGCTTTCATATCTTTTCCCCGCCCTTTGCGTTAGTATATGAATAAATTATGCCAACTTGTAATACTTTTACTTTTATAGTCAATATTTTCTGGTGCGCCACCAAAGAGTTAATGGGTACTGCTTGAGTATTTTCTATCTCAATATTTGTCGTCTGCCTCTGCATGATAGCAATGTTGAAACTGACAAAAACTTGTGATATTTTCCATTTTAACGACATAATTGGTACTATGTTATTAATAACAGACTTTTTAAAGATAATGATGATAATAACTATAAAAAAAAATTTCTTTTTCTTTAAGCAATCATATTTTGCATAACTAAAAAGTCTACTCATATGTTCTTCCCATTGTTGTAATTAGGGCTAGATACCTAGTAGTTGTTAATAGTTTTGAATATATATAGGGGACCGATCCCTATCTACCGGTGGGGAAACCTTATTTCTCCAACTGCCATTTGGCTGTCCACGTGTGGTCGTGAACGGCCTTGAATCAGATCTTTTTGTCTTCTACTTGCTTAATTGCCCCTATTTGGAGCGGTTTGCTATTTTGAGAATTTTTCCTCCAAAAAGCCACTTCTCACAGATTTGTCTTCTTCTTCATTCATTCGCCTCCGGTCTCTCTCTCTCTCTCTCTCATCTTCAGCCGTTCTTTACCTCACCAATGACCATCAGACTTGCACCCCACCATCATTTCTCCCATGGCTACCTACCATAATCATCCAGGTAACCAACCACCACTGTACCCATGGCCAAACGCCACCAAACCGACACAATCAATCACAACAAATCTCTACCATTACGGATCTGATAAAAGAATATAAACATGAAATACCAATATATAGATCCCCAGTTGATGGTCACAATTCATCACCATCACCAATTGAAGGTCACAAGCATTCAATCGCGAAATCAACCACCACCACTTTCATTGTGTCCACCACAGCTACCGTAAACCCACCACCAAGGCCCACCTGATCTACACATTAAAGATATGCAGTCAATTAATATGTAAGAGTCCCTTTTTATGCTGATGAAGATAAAAAAAAAAACTGATGGATTCAGTTGATGGACAGTACTTTCGGTCGAATTCAAAAGTGTTTTCGGTTAAATTAAAAGTGTTTTAAATCGAGAGAAGAAACAACTGAAGGATTTGGTTGAATGAATGGCCTTTTCGGTCGAAGGAAGATTTTTCGGTCAAATGAAAAGCATGAGTGCGAAGGAGGCTATTTCGCCACTGGAGGATTCAGTCAAAGGAATAGTTTTCCCTTCGAATGAAAGTATTATGTTCCCTTTTCGTATATATTGGAAAGTTTTGGGACATTTTGAATAAGTTACATAAAATTTAGAGAGTGTTAGTGTAAATTGCCAACTTAGGATTCTTACTATAAATAGCTTCTTTTCTCTCAAACTCTTCTCTTTTTAGTTCCCTTGCTTCTCTTCTTAAAGGTTGAGAGAGAGAGAGAGAGAGAGAGAGAGAGAGAAGGCTTGGGAGACTCTTGACATACTAAGGCAACACTTTAAGGATTTCTTACCAAAGGGCTTGATTAAGGTAAGGGATTTCGTATTTCTTGATGTGGTAAGGATTCATTAATTAGTATCACTTTACTAGTTGTTATACAACTTTGGAGAATCGTTCAACTGGCTTCGTATTTGCCTTCATCACTATTTGAATTTGAAATTCGTAATTTGCATATGATCATTAGAATGAAACTTAGTGGCTTTTTTAGTCACTTTAAATGACTTTCAGATAGTCCCCACAATGATGGCTATTATGCTATCAATATGCGGTTCGTACCTTTAGATTTTGAGTTCGATTTGGGCCTATGGCCACTAATAATCATTTCGTATATTTGATTCGTTAGCTTATTTGAAGTAAATGTCAATTGCTATTGTTTGTTCGTCAAAGTTATGAATTTGTTTCGAAATACGAATTATAGTATTTGCTTCTATTTGATTTTTCCTTACTGGGCTATTTAAGCTCACCCCTATTCGTTGCTTTGTCCCTCGCCACAGGTGGTAAGCATGATTAGGAGCTTGACACGTTCAGAAAATTATAGTGTCTATTTTATTAGCATGTCAAAAACAAAGTATTCTTTTTTGAGAACTTTATCCGGATGTGGGTAATTTGATTTGGCATTAGACTTTTGTAATAGAAATTGAGGATGTATCATTCTTCTGTGATTAATGGTTGTATGAGGCAAGGTTGTTTTGCGCCTCTACCTTTTAGAGATACTTTGTTGATAATGGATTAGATGCTCTGTTCATACCTTAGTGTAATTGAGTATTTATTAGAATGTATATGATTTAGGACTTGAAGTACATTGGTAACGGTTCCCAAGGTTGGGGGTGTTACACATTATCACGAGAAGCTACAATATCGTTAAAATCAAAGATAAAAAAACCATTACGTGAATATTCAGCCTCAACCCACCGGTTCTGGAAGTACCCAGATTAAACCATTTATAATTGAATGAATCATAGACCCACTGGGATTTCGGGATTGATTTTGAGTACTGACCATGAAGATCTGCCTAACTACTATGCAGAACTCTGAAGGAAGAAGTAACATCTATATCTTTACTGCCGAATATTGTAAATCATTTTTGGCCGATATACCCTTTGCTAGTACTCCTATAACAGTCCTATCATCCCTTTATTACTCTCTTGTTAATGTAGTTGATGTAAAATGAACACTGAGTGATGAATGTAATCTAAACATTGGAAAATGAAAGGTGTGGTGGTGTGAAATAGATAAAAAAAGTAAGGAAGCTCTTTTACTGAAAGGAAAAAAAATAAAGTAAATGGTTAATTAGGCTATTAAAAGACTGAAAAGGAAAAACAAAGTAAAGAAATTGAAATATGCCAAAAAAAAGACCTAAAAAAAAAATTAAAGTGTGAAAAATCAGGTAAGAAAAAAAAGAAAGGTATTGGAAAAAACAAAAAAAAAAAGAGAGAAAAGGAAGAAAAATGCACAAGAAAAAAAGACAAAAAAGGGAGGGTTAAATATGGCACGAATAATAACCCAAAATTGGTTCAATTATTACAGTTCAAGACCAGGTGCTCTGCATTTTCACAGTGATGGTTTTTCCTCGATAGTTGATCGTATCTCTTTTAAAATTTCCTCCATGCTTGGTGGGTTCATCTTCCATGGACAACACACCTAAATCAATATTACTAGTTAGAATCACATCAATCGAGGTTGAAAAAAAAGGGCATCTCATGTCTATCGCCAATTAAAAAGATGAGGGATGAAATAATTGTGACACAAATGCACCAAAAATATCTCAGGTGAGAAACACACACACGCGCGCGCGTATATAGGTATACACCTACCCCCCCCCCCACACACACACACACACACATATATATATATATATATAGAGAGAGAGATTGGAAACACAACACTTTCTAACATAGCTTTACACAGAAATTGTACTGCTCTTTTAAAGCAAAGCTACTTGACTATTGAGAACAAAGAAGAACCATTGTACCAGTTTAAACATGCAGAAGATGCAGCAAGAAAGTTACAATCACAGTACAAGGATCGACTTGTAAGGATGACAAATGTGAATCTCTAGTGACTTACAAACCAAGGTAAACTAGAGAAATTATGAAGAATTATTTATTTGAACATAAATATTGTTGATTCCGTGATAATGATAAAAAAAATAGGTACATGCTAAAGCTGGTTGTAATTAAAAAACACAACAGGCATTCATAATATTGTTTGATGCAGTCGAAACTTAAATTGGACGTCCAGTCTCAGAATTAGTACAATCAAAGCAAGTATGGAACTCTCTTAACTGTATTTCTTGTAAAAATTAAGCAAGAACAACATCAAACACTAATAAGTTACATATAGAATGGAAAAGATCTTGAAAGAATTGAAGGGAAATAATTCAACTTTATCATTAGGATCGAAAAAAAAGTTGAAGATGATAGAATCTGAGCAAGGCTGCTAGCATAAGAAGTTCAAGAATACTACCCAGTGGAACAAGACGAGGAAAACCACAGAATGACAACTCAAGATCCCGTGCACTCAAGCCATGCCAAAAAGAAGATTAAATTTGATAAAGACTGAAATGATATTATGTAATAATATTAATAAAGATATACTTCGTATAAAAGTGAAACTACATCTTCTCATTATGCATTTTCTTGTTGAAATACGATGCCTGGTATGTAAGTTGGTCATATATAATGTTTTGAGCACCTTTTGGTTTTGCTGTTGATTTCAGACCCCTTTCCCTCTCTTGGTTTTTAAAGCAAAAAACGAACTACCCTTCTCCCCTCATTGCCGGAATCAACAAAAAATGGCTCCCTTTGTGCAAAAGAAAGCTTTATTTATTTTTTCTTAACAAATAAAACATATCTTGCAACTTTTTCTAAATTACACTCTATGGCAATAATGCTTACCCAAAAAAAGAGAAAATACAACAAATGTCACAAAACCAAACCAAATTATAATAAAATGATGAAGATTTCATATCTCGAGTGTATACCATAAATCAATTTAACAGTTTACATCAACAAAGACGTAAAATGAAATGGAGAAAAAATTGGGTTTCAAGTAGTCTAGTGAAACATACATTTCGTAAAAAGAGTAAGGCTACTGCCAAAAAGTCCAATTCAGTAAAAGGTCTTGAACTGCTTATTCTAAAATCTACACTATAAAAACAAAAAATAGTTTAGGTTCACTTAGCTGGGTTTGGGTCTGTGTGTGTGTGTAATGGAAGATATCGAAAGTGAGGATCAAGTGTTAAGAAGCATGACCATTGAAATGTATCTTATGTTCCTAAAATATTGGGAGTCTTAAGATGTTATACTCCATACTAGCTATGGCTAGCTGTAGTGCTTGATCCTTCCTACAAGTTGGGATTTATTGGGATTTATACATTTTTTGTATGAAAGACTGATTCACTAGATTGGAAAAAAAATGGAAAGGACCTAAACTTACACTACAAGAAATAAGGCTTTTAGCGACGGGAAAATCCGTCGCTAAAAGTTTTAGCGACGGATATACCGTCGCTAAAAGTCCCTCGTATAAAGGCCCGTTACTAAAAGTTTGGCGATGAAATTTTCAAATCCGTCGTCTAATATTGTATTTTTTTGTGACGGATTTATTTATTAATTAGCTATGGAATATCCGTCGCTAATTATATTTTTGTATTTTAATTTATTTTCTGTTTTGTGAATTTAGTAACGGATTAAATGTTTTAGCGGGAGCATGTTCCTTCGCTAAATAAGAGTTTTGGCGACGGAATATTCCGTCGCTAAAAAGTTGATAGAAGAAACACTTTTAGCGACGGAATTAATCCGTCGGTAAAAGTTAATTTTTTTTTATTTTTTTAAAAAATTTTTCTATTACCCAGACCTGTAATAAAAATTTCAACAATGCACAATAATCAATACACAAAGAAATATAAATAAATAATTATAAAATACTCATGATGTACAAACCGGGCGGGGCCGGGGGGGGGGGGGAAGGGGAGGGGGGACAAGCTGGGACCGGGCACAAGAAGAGGCTCATCAGGGGTTGCCGAGTCCCGGATCTAGATTCTGTTGATCCAGGGCCAGCTCGACATGTCCACCAGCAGTACCCTGCTGATCCTGCTCCCTGATCATCCTCAACACCACCGTAGCAATGCGCTGGATCTCCTCGTCGTCCAACGGATGCCGAGGAGCCGGTGTATGTGGAGGGCAGCAGGGGGTGAGGACTCTCCTATCATAGTACAAGCAGTCGTGCTAGGCAGGCTGCGTATGCCGCCTTTCGGCCGATTGACGACCTCCGGCGTATCCAGCCATCGCTTCAACGCCCCTGTACTCGCACTCGTACTAGTGGACGCTGATGGCTGTTCGGACTCCCTAAGCTGTTCATACGAGGCCTTAAAAAACAGTGATTTAAAGAATGTTAGGACGTTAATTAACGCAACAGACGTTGAGGATAGAGAAAAAATTTACAACTTAATTAAACACATCGACTTACATCGGCCGCCGAGCAATATCCGAAACATAGTCATCGGCCCGTCACACCTCGTCCTTGTCCTTCTTCCGCACATGCGTCTGATTATACGTCAGAGCTATGACCTCATCCTCCTCCAGATCCAGGTTCTGGACCGCATTCATGTGTCGGACGATGTCGTGTGGCACCGACCCCTCTGTGTGCGTCGGATCTTTATTCTGCCTGTTCTCGGCCCCGCTCTTACTCTTGGCATCCCAGCCTGGATCCCCAGCCCACCGATCTATCATCTCCCCCCATACAGTTGGAGATATCCAATGTGGGGGATATGTCTTCATCTCCGCCATCGGGGCACCATCGGGCAGCATCTTCTTCGCCCGGTCCCTTGCGTCGTGAAGCCATCAGCGATAATCCTTGGCGATGTAAGAAAAGAAGGCCTGTCGCCCCAGTGCCTGCTGATCAGCCAAGTCAAACGTGAACCTCTTGCAAGGCATTCTTAGGGTTAATTACAACTAATTTGATTTTCATTGGTTACTTAGGGTTAATTAAAACTAAGTAGGCTCGTTAGAGCTAATTATGGTTAATTGATTTATTAAAATATTGATAATTAGGTCTAATTAGGGCAAATTATAGCCAGTGCTGGAACCACGATAAGATTCCAGGGGGTGCATGCTAAAAATGTCGTGTTAACCTAATTAACCTAAATTGAATGCACAGTTAACAATCTTAATTCCGACACCTCATATAGGGTGTTGATATGGTGTCCGATAAGTGTCTGACACCTCCGGACACGTGTCCGACATGTACGACACCTACATACACGTGTCCTAGTCCTCCGGATACATGTCCGACACCTACCGACACGTGTTCGACACATACCGGCATGTGTCCAACGCCTCCGGACACGTGTCCGACACCCACTGACACACACCTCCAGACGCATCGGCATACATTGATTTATTTTTTAAATGTCGGACACCGTCGATCAGATGTGGTGTCCGTGTCTGTGCTAACTAACAGGTATCTCAATCCAATTGGGTCCCATCCTCCGTCAATAATCTCAATTCTCAATTCTTAAATGCTCAATGCAATAAAAATTAATAAAAATCACACATTCAATCTAATTGGGTCCCATCCTCCGTCAACAATCTAAATATCTCAAATGCTCAATGCACGATTAACAATCTATAATCATTAATTAACAACCTAAAATCATCAATTATTAATCTCAGTTACTTCAAATGCACAGCTAATAACCTAAAATCATCAATTAACAACCTAAAATCATCAATCGATAATCACAATTCTCAAATGCACAATTAACAACCTAAAATTATCAAACAAATGATCAATGTTCAAATGGGAAAAACTTGTTCAAATTGCACATATCCGATGCGCTTGAATTATTTGAATTTAGGGTTCGATTGTATTAGGGCATTCAATTTAGGGTTTAATTAGGGTTCAATTACTTCAATTTAGGGTTCAATTAGGGGGTTCTATTAATTCAGTTTAGGGTTCATTTGATTTGGGGCATTCAATTTAGGGTTCAACTAGTTCAACTTAGGGTTCGGTTGGATTAGGGCATTCAATTTAGGGTTCAATTAGTTTAATTTAGGGTTCGATTCAATTAGGGCATTCAATTTAGGGTTTAATTAGCATTCAATTACTTCAATTTAGGGTTCAATTAGGGGGTTCTATTGATTCAATTTAGGGTTCGGTTGATTTGGGGCATTTTCAATTTAGGGTTCAATTAGGGGGTTCAATTATTTCAATTTAGGGTTCGGTTGGATCGGGGCATTCAATTTAGGATTCAATTAGTTTATTTTAGGGTTCGATTCGATTAGGGCATTCAATTTAGGATTTAATTATTTCAATTAAGGGTTCAATTAGTTCAATTTAGGGTATGGTTGAATTGAGGCGTTCAATTTAGGGTTCAATTAGGAGGTTCAGACTATTCAACAAATTCAAACTATACATGGCAGAGAAGACATTTAACGACAAATTCAGATTATGGCCAAATGCTTCATAATCAACAAATTCAGAAGACAAAATAATGGCCAAACGTCCAAATTGACAACAAATTTAGATTATACATGGCAGAGAAGACAAATTCGAATGTTTTATGCACGTACATTGAAATTCAGAAGAGCTTATACAAGCAGAAGTGTGATTATGGCAAAATGCTTGATAATCAACTTTGAAAAATAAAAAACAAGATTAATTTAGGGCAATGGACATACAGATCTCGAGGTGGGTACGATGACGGCGGTGTTGGTGGTGCAGCGGCAGTGGTGGGCTTCGTGGCGCGGCGACAGTGGAGGGCATTTGTGGCACGGCGGCAGTGGAAGGCTTGGTGGCGCGGCATCGGGTGGGGGACGGGTAGTGTTGTCAAAGGGCCGGGCTTGGGCCGGCCCAGCCCAAGCCCATCGGGCCTGCTGTGGGGCCGGGCCGGGGCCGGGCCAGTGGGGCTGCCAACCGGGCCGGGCCGGGCCTGCCGAAGGTAAACCTAGGCCCAGTCCAGGCCCTGGCCCTAGGCCCAATAGCTAGGGCCGGGCTTGGGCCGGGCCCGGGCCCTTTTTTTTTTTTCTTCTTGTTATTCAATTTTAAATTTCATCTCTAGGCAATATTCACAATTTAACGAACCTAATCTTTATCCTTTTATTTCATTATAAGTAATATACATATATATGTATGTATGTATATACATATTTATTTGTTAGCCATTATATTTTTTATTATATGTTAAACATTTTCATACTCTTCTTGGTGAGCTTTATTAATAAAATCTTAACACATAAAAATTTATATAGAAAAATAATAAATGTATTCATAGGCCCTCCTCCTTTTATCCGGGCTTGGGACCGGCTGCTTGTAAACAAACAGGCGAAGTTACCTATTTTTTTATATATACGAAAAAATATATATCTTGCTTGTAAAAATTTATTTTATATATATGGAAAAAAAGTATATTTTGTGAAAAAATTTATTCTTAAAATTCTAACAATCAAAATAATAATGCATGTCTATCCAAAATATCAGCAATCAAAGATCAAGAAATCTGCAACGTCAACCAAAAGGATCAAAAGAGGAAAATAAAAACAAATTACCTAATCATCCAGAAGTACTTCAATATCCGAGTCACTGCTCTTCCTATCATCAATCGGTTTATCTTGCTCGCGGTATTTCGCATCAAGATAATCCTTCCAACATACACATAGCTCGAGCGACTCGGGGTTAAGACGACTCCTCCTGTCATCCAAAACCCTCCCGCTGGCTGAAAATGCCGACTCTGAAGCAACCGTGGAGGCTTGCACTGGCAGTACATCCCGTGCAATTTGGGATAAAGTTTTATACATGTTTTGATTTTGTTTCCAAAAATTTAACAAATTAAAATTAACCTGTTCTTGCCTTGATAAATCAGAATAATGATCAGTATTTGCATATACACCAATCTCATTAAAAGAGGAAAAAGTATACGAACCTGCCGAATTAGAAGTACCTTCACCTGGTAGTTGTCTTGCTACTAGATGTTCAAAGCCCTGAAGGTATGGCGCATAATACCTCTCAACAGTGGATGATGATGTAGCTCGCCCGCGCACGTCAGCAGAATTACGATAGACGTTGAACAAGTCCTCAAACCTCTTGCTCACTTTTGCTGTGAATGCGGTTGTCTCCTCTGCTGTGTAGCACATTAATTTCGATATCTCTTGTATCGAGGCGTTCACGCCATGCAACTTTAACCTAGGATCTAAACAAGTAGCCACAGTAAAAATAGCAGGCAGTTTACTCCAATATTTATTAAATTTTTGATCCATCACTTTTACTATTTCCTTAAAGGGTCCTATATATCTCCATTTTGTTAACATTGTAGCCATCTTCAGAATTTCTATTACAGCGAGAGGAGAGGTGGGATAGTACGTACCAGACAATAAATTGGTAGACGTGTAGAATACCTCCAAAAATTCAGCTAGGTATGTGGCCATCTGCCATTCCTCTTGAGTTGGCAAGCCGGCTGGGAACTGGGTTAGTAGAAAATGCGTATAGACTTCTCGGTATGCCAGAATGTGTAAAAGCATGTGGTATGTAGAGTTCCACCTGTGGACCACATCTGTAACTGCTCTCCTGCGAGGCATATTATATTGAACACACAACGTTTTAAATTGTTGTGTTCTCGGACTCGAGCTATTAACATACGCTGTCATACCCCTCATTTTGAGAAGAATATCTCCTGCAGCAGCTAAACCATCTTGAACAATTAAATTAATAATGTGACAAACACAGCGAACATGAAATAATTCACCATTAAGTACAGGTTGAAGCGTCTCCTTTAAAGCTGCAACAGCAACTTTATTATTAGAAGCATTATCAAAACTAACACTCATAATCTTATCCTTAATTTTAAATGTGGTGCATGCTTTTAATATAAGAATAGCAATGTTCATTCCATCGTGCGGATAAGGGAAGTGCTCGAAAGCGATGATTCTCTTGTGCATAACCCAATCTACATCAATCCAATGAGCGGTCACACAAGAATAACTAACAAAAGTATAAGGAGATTGCCAAATATCAGAAGTAAGACTAACTTTACCTTCAAATTTATCGAAATAATCGATAAGGCGTGCTTTAGCAGCATTGTACTGTCGGAGTGCATCGGATCTAGTTGTGTTTCTATGAACCTTTTTGTACAAAGGTTGAACGTATGTGTTCATATATCTAGAGTGCTTAGGATTATCGGCAAAAGAAAAGGCTTGTTCATCATGAATAACAAATTCAGCGAGACCGTCTCTTTGCTCTCGCTGATTATAAACAAATAACTTACCGTCAAAAGATAACTGCGTTTGGGTAGGTTCGACGTGGCCTTGTCGAGGTGCACACAGAGGGTAATGCCTGTTAAGATGTCCATTACCACTACCAGACGAAAATAATTTAGCGCAGTACTTACATCGAGCTTTTCGGATGCCGTCCACCATAACTACATCGAAATGATTCCAACACTCGGCTTTCTTTTTTTTCCCCTTTTGGACTTCTGGCTCATTACCGGAGGCATTGCTCGGCCCTTCTTCATCATGACCAGGCATAGGGTTGAGATTATGCCACGGAGTAGTAGCTTCGCCAACCGAGCTGCGTCCTTGACTATAATGCGGGGGGTCTTCATCAGGCGTGTATTCAAAATGTGGAATGTTTTGATTGAACTCCCAATTGGCTTGGGTATCTATCATACAGCCTGTACTCATTCGTCCAGGAACGAATGGTTGTGTTGGTGCTTGGATTGGTGTTTGTGATGGCCGTGGCGCTGGCGCTTGTGCTGGTGGTGGTGCTTGCGATGATGATGATGTTTTTCGTGATGACGATGCACGCCTCATTTTCTTCAATAATCCAGCCATATTTCGAGCTAAACTTTGTAAGAGTAACTAAATACACAAGTATAAGAGTAGTAATAAGAAATAACAATTAAAAGAATGAACGAGTAACAAATATTAGAGAGTTAGTAATTAAAAAGAATTTAGCAAGACTAGTAATTAATAAACAAGAGTACTAATTAGTAAATACTAGTAGTAATTAGCAAGAGTAGTAATTGGAGAGGAAAATAGTAGCAAAGCTTGTAGAAATATAGAATGTTTAGGTAAGAGAGAGTAAGAAGATTGGTGTGAAAAATTAGAGAGAAATGGTGTGAATTTATAGATTTTAGAAACTTCACAAAAGACCAAAATACCCCTACAAACTATCCGTTTATAGTTGTTGGGGAGGGTAAGAGTGTAAAGGAGTTGAAAAATATAGGTTAGACTAAAATACCCCCCAAACTAGCCGTTATATTGCTGTTGGGGGGGTAAAAGTGGAATTTTGGAAAAGGGGTGGAAGAAAGGGGGGGAAAAACAAAAAAATTCAAACATGTGGGGCCGCAGACCGGGCCAGATCCGGGCCGCAAACCGGGCCAGACCCGGGCCAGACCCGGGCCGACTTCGGGCCGGGCCAAACCCGTTTTCGGGCCGGGCCGGGCTTTTTCGGAGCAAATGAAGGCCTGGTCCAGGCCCAGGCCCCAAGCCCGCTGTGCTGGGGCCGCTACTGTTCATGCACGGGGCCGGGCCAGCCCGGGCCAGAACCGGGCCGGGTCGGGCCAGCCCGCGGGCCGCCCGGCCCGTTTGACAACTCTACTTGAAGATGACACTGAAGTAAGTTATTCCCTTTTATTTTACATTTCTTGTTTAAGAAATGTAGGAGTATCTTAAAAAGACGACTTAAGGCCAAGAAAAAAAGTCAAATTCAAACCTTCTCTTGGATGTGTCGTTGTATAATGGCGCACAACATGGACACTCGCTATCTTAGAGTATTGGAAAGATACTCGTTTTAGGTATCTCTTCCTTTGCTCCATTTTTGAAAATGTTAGGGTAGTGTCAAGCCCTAAAAATTATTATTCTCAGAGCGCGAACAACTACAGACAGAAGTCAGAGAAAACTTTAAAATTTTCGGAAGTCTCCAAAACAGTCAATCAAAGCATACACTCATAATTCTCAAAATACATCAATCTCTGACATTGGGGCCCCAAGCTTTTATACAATCTCAATATTTCTCCAACACGGAGTTTCAAAACAAAACCTAAGTAATACCAACCTACCTTAGTTGTTACGCTTAAATGTCAATACTAACTTTGAAATAAGGCAGCTGACCATTGGTCACACAACTAGCCCTTCAAATCAAAATCCCACCTACTAATCACCTGAAAGCAAAAACAATAAGGGAATGAGCCAAATGTCCAATAAGGTCGTTCAAATGACCAATCAAACAAAAGCAAAAATATCCGAGAAACGAAATTTTGGAAGCACAAAATGTTTCAATGGAACGGATAATCAAACCAGATTCTGAATGTCAAAACACATCTGAATACAAAGACAAACACAAAAGTTTCAACGGAACGAACATCAAACCAAATTTCAAATGTCAAAATATATCTGAAAGACAAGATTTCAAAGACACGCCAATTTTAATTGAACTGAGGCCAGACCAAATATCAAATGCCAAAATGTATCTGGGTACGAAGACAGACACTAGCAGACCAAATATCAAAATATATCTTAGTACGGAGATGGACACTAGAGAGCCATTCAGAAAGTAGTCACATACGTCATTCCTGACATATGAGGCCGGTTCAAAAAGTAAGATCGTGATCTCTAGCTCAACTCCCTTGAGCTAGTCCACGTTTCAATTCACGTGGGTAAGTCGAAATTAAGTTGCATACACTGTGACATGGCTCATAAAGTTACCAAAATAAAAATCTCAAGATAACCTTTATCAAGTATCGAACATGTCAAATAATATACAAAGTTTACGAAATAATGACAATCATCAATCACCGAAACGAACGATATCAATATGAAAAATTCTGAGGTCAAACAAATTCGACGGAATTTCGATCTGATAGCATTGAAAACAAGTTATTCATAACCAAGGTCAAAACAAAGGGAGAAGAAAATCACTTAACTCAATTCGAAGAAGTTCGGATTTCAAAAAGAAGCCAAGGACTTACATAGCAATTGGTCTATCGCTGATTCGAATTTCAAAAGTAAACCCTTACCTTAAATCAAGCCTTTGAGAAATACAAATCTTTAAACTCCACTTTAGAACTCCCAAACTTTCCAAGCCTTCTCTTCTCTCTCTCTCCACTGCAAGGAAAAAAGGAATATAGTACCCCCAAAAAGGCTAGAAAGGGAAAAAGAATGCTATTTATATGGGATAAAAATCAAGTTTGCATTCGACCAAAAATAATGGTTTTATTCGACCGAAACCAATTTTTTTTCAATTCGACGAAAAATGAGTTTTCATTCGAATTAAAACTTTTAATTCAAATGAAAACTTCAGAATTTTTTTTTGCATTCGACAGAAAAATAGGTTTTCATTCGAATTAAAACTTTTAATTCGAATGAAAACTTCAGAAAGTCCTTCTACATGATTTAAATACTTTTCGTTCGAAACAAAATATTTTCATTCGAAACAAAACCTTTTTCCTTCGACCGAATCTTTCAGACTCCAAAACTTTAACATCAAATAGTTTTGATTAGAATGAAAACCGGTTTCATTCAACCGAAAATTTTAAAAACAATCTCAAACCATTTTCTTAATATTTTCAAAAAGACCATAAACTCATTTACTCAAAATAAAAATTTTGCACAAGGAAAAGAAAATTTTTCGGGGTATATCATGTTGTTACTCCAAATTGAAATCTCAAGGTTCTATTTGTCAAGATGATCAAACTATAAGGGGTTGAATGCCATTTAGCTTTTAAACTACTAATTATATTTGGCGGACAACGAACCAAAAGATTTTTTTTTCACAAAAATAAGCAAGTACTATAGAATTTTTTTTCTTGAGTCACGTGAAGACCATACGAATGGGTCCTAATGATAGTACTTCTTTTACTTATTCTCCAAGGAATTTATAGCTCTTTTTGGCAGACCTGGCAAAAGATTAACCCCAAACGCGGGTCAACCCCACTCGCCGCCAAAAGATGGGTATGGTAATATAAAATAGAGACCCGGTGAAATTTGATCCATATTTGGACCGACCGTAAATCCCAATTAAGTTAGGGTTGTGTACTGGTTACCTATAATATGTGTTATAAAGATATTAGTTTAGGTTTAGCCATTTTAGCATTTAGGTTTCTCTCTCACATTCTTGTGTAATATCCTGTTTTTACCGGCATATTAACCGATCAATAGATCAAATCCTCAATTATCCAATCCATTTAATACCATCAAAGAAACTCAATAACATCCATGTCAGAGCTTTACAAACAACTCAAATGTCTCAGCAAATTGTTCTCATCACAAAAAAATGTAAATTACTTAATCTATTGAGTTACACATTGGTTTCCTTGCATGGGCTTAGATAAGTAACTAATGAAAGCATTAACTATTCTGTAATCAAGCTCATTTGTCTGAAACCGTACTGATGATTATTTCCTGCAGAAGGGAACATAAAAAGGAGTGAGCTTTCAAGAGCTCAGTAAGGTCGCTCAGAATTCAATAGAGAATACAAACGATTTAAAAAAAAAATTATATCAATGACAACTGGGAAATGATAATCTCAATATCTCAATTTTGGATTTCAATAGATACACTTTCGATTTCACTGAAACAATGCAGATGATATTGAACATGAGTGATATGTAAAGCCACACAAGCTGTGCAGGGTAATCACTTAGCAAAGCCACAAAGGCGATGCTCAATAACACTGTAATTACATATGCATATGAATACTAGCTAGACCCTCAATATACTAGCATCTCCTCATAATAACAGACCATCCTTATATCATCCCCGATGCAGACCATCCTTATATCTCCTCAACGCACTAACTCATGTCAATATGCAGAATGCAATAATCGATAATGCAATGATTAAATCGATGCACAATGAGAAAAAATCAGTACAGAGCATCAAATATAATTTTCAATAAACGTGTCATGCTCAAATAAAGGTTATTAATGGCAATCGATGCAATTCATCACAGTTATAACTGAGTCTAATGAAAACATCAACAACAATTTAGAAAGAATATTTACGATGTCAAATAGATGAAATATGATTTCAAAAGAAATTTCTTACCTCGATCCATGTGCTGAAGCTAAAACGATCTTGATTAAATCCTCAGAGTTAACCTAGATTGACAAGGTCACTTATCATAACACTGTCCATACCACTATATTATAAACCTAATAATATAACTATCCACAACGTACCCATTTCTCTATTCGAAATGACAAAATTTGGAGCGAGTTTCACACACGGCCAACCTATCCCGAAACTCGTCACACTCCTCGAGACTCATAAATATCCCAAAATATTCTTAATGTTCACTAAGCATTATTTATAGCTTAATACAGCGTATGGAATAAAAATATAATTTTTGAATATTTTTGAATTAAAAATAATTTCTTTAAATACACTAAAAATCAATAAATTGCCATAATTGCTTTTAAATGAAAATAAAGACTCAAAATTTTTATAAAAGCCTTAATATATGTATAAAAATTATAGAAATGAAAAATCAGAATTTAAAAGGTACTGAAATTATTTTTTTATTTTTCGTTTTAAATTCAATGCGCTATGGAAAATGGTAATAAATCAACTCCAAAAATTACTAACTTTTTGTTGAGTCTTTCTTATACCGTAAAAATATTACTCTAATTTTTGCAAAACATTTTCATGGATTTAAAGGCTTTAAAAGATTTTTATATGTCTAAACTTGCAGAAATTATTACAAATACATACGACATCAGAAAAGTATGAAAATTAAACAGAAATTTTAGTATTATCTTACGACATTTCCTGTAAAGTTTCAACATTTTTCAACTAGTGTACAAAAACTCACACATATATAAACACCACACACACACACACATATCACTTTTCACACACTGCATAGCACCTGCCTTGTCCCTACACCCACATTCCCAAAATTTGCACATGCATTCATCACAGCTACTGCCGTGAGGCAGTAGCTTCTCCCTTGCACATACATGCACTCTCATGCCCACTACTCTGCCTCTCTCACACAGATGATGCCCCTCACTCCCACATCACTCAGAATACATACACAAACTCACCATGTACACAGGTCACGCAACACACACCACACATACAAACGCAGCTACCCCATTATCTCTACACAACTCACACACTAGCACCCATTTGCAATACTCATTGGTAATACCCATTTGCAATACCTGAGCACCCACAACACTGCACTCCAAGCCTCCACCGCAAACACACACTGAAGCGCATAATACACACACACACACTCAGATATTTTCATGTCATCTCACAAGTCCACTGCTGTCCCTCTTCTTTATTTCTCCAACACCCACATCTCGGTTGAATTACGGCAGCCCATGGCTGCCCAGCCTCTTCTTCTCTCTTATAGCAGCCATGGCTGTCACCATCTTCTCTATCCATAACGTCCATAAGAACCCACTATCTCACAAATACATACACTCATTTCACACATTATACATCCACCAAAACCCCATCTTCACAATCACATGCACACTCACATTTCAGTAGCTACTCTTTTCTTCCCATTATAAAGCCACTTCACCCCCCACACGGCTGTACACCTCTCACACAGAACACTCACCCCCACATTCCATTCTCCTGCACACAAACACACATAACCCAATACAGAAACACACACACAAACTGCCTATGCACCCACCACTTTTCACACACTTTCAAACTTCACTACACTAACACCTACACAGCACCCCCTCTGTATCTTTATTCATCTTTAAACAATAGCAACAAACTGAATTACAAGGGGGGTCTCTAACACTTGCACCAATGGCCCTCCAAAAAGTGCCCATCCACTGTCTTTTTGACCATCCTACTCGATGCACTATGACATTGATAAGAGGAAAGGCAACAGTAGAATATGCTAGCTAATTCCTCCGGGCAGTGAAGAACTCCGACCCATTGATCATGCCCCAGAATTCACAGAATGTATGCAATCCCAAATCCAGCTTTGCGTTACATCACGAACACTCATTCATAGCCCCCAAAACCCACAAAAATCTCACGGGTTCTCTCTCCATTTTCTTACATACACATACACACATCTACAATCACAGTCACTGCCGTTAGGCAGTGCTCTCCCTGTCTCCTTTCACACACTCACATGTACATAACGCGCGCTCACACACACACACACACACACACACACACACATACTGAAATTTCACACACCATACACACACTGATATACACTGTAATTAAGGTAGCCACTCCCGTATACAGCCCCCAATTCACACCCACTAATATCGGTGCATACCCGTCACCCACACACCTACGCATGACACCACGGCATCCGCACACTCTGCTTACAGCCGTAACCTCTTACTTTCACACTCACGGCAGTCTCACCACCTATATAGGCACTCATACATCCCCTAAACACACACAAAAGAACTGGAATGTGATAGTGTAAAGACTTACCGGAGATTTTCGGAAAAATTTGTCCCATCAGCTTTTCTCACTCTCTTTCTTTCCCCCCCCCCCCCCTCTCTCTCTCTCTCTCTTCCTATGACCGAAACCGTCCCTTGTTCTTCTGTATACCCTCTCTCTTCTATGTTGTGTAACTGAATCTTAATTCTCTCCATAATTTTCTCCTCTGTTGCCCTTCTTTCTAAATTAAAGAGTTGACATTTTTTTAGTGGATCAGATTTATTGTAATATTTTATTTACCCAAAAGTTTCCAATTTAATTTTAGATTTATAACTAATCACACCACACTAATCGTCGCTAAATTGTTGTCCATAAGATGTTGCTTTTGCACATTGTTGCTAGATATAGCGAACAAAAATGGTCGCTAAAAGTTGCTGATAAAAATATCGATACTACCTATAGAGTATAAAAATCGTTGCTAAACAAATTAAATCAACCGATTAAAAATGTATTGGAATTCGCGATATTACATCTTGCATATAATGGAAGAGATGGAAAGTTAGGATCAAGTGTTGACAAGCACGGCTATCCTAAGTTCCTAAAATATTGGGAGTTTTACAATGTTAAACTGACAATGTTAAACTAGCTGTGGCAACAGTTCTTGATCCTCCCTACAAATTGTTATTAATTATTGCTATGAAAAGATTGAAATAGTAAATGAAAAAAAAAAACGGAAAAGATCTCAAAGTAAAGAACCAAAAGCTCTGCTAAGAATAGGTTGTTCGAAATGCCAGTGCGTGCAATTATGAAGCTTTTTCTGGTACGACAGAAACTTTTGAACTTGAAGATGAACACTAAATTAAAGCGCTACTAAAGTAAAGTATTTTATTCATGTGCTGAAAACTCTAATATTGTGAAAACACTAATATTGCTCACGACTGTGACTCATAGTTGTTCAAACCACACCATTTGTCTGCTATATGCACATACTTAAACACAATAAATATCAATTATTATGATTATTAGCATGTGTGATGCATGCTGTAATATGTAATCTACTTCAAAATTATTTGTAAAAAGATGTTCAAATAGTAGGTCTTCAAATATTACAGCTAAATTATCCAAAATTTTCTTCTCCTATAAAGTAATACTACTATCCTAATCCTTCTTAACCTTTATCCTCTTCGTGGAGATGACTTTGATCATGGTCCTAATAACTTCGTTGTCTTTAGCATGATTCTTTTTTTGAAAGCTTTTGAGAGTCTCGTAGTCATCAATCGATATAAGCTCTTTGCTTGTATTTGCTTCTATGCCCTCTTTCTCTGTAAGTGCTCCTATAGTCTCATTCACTGCAACCGTTTCTGGGGTCAATTTTTCTGCAATTGCTTCTATTGTTTTTGCGATAATTGATGTATTGTCGTCGTTACTTCCAGAGAGACTTTGTAGCTTTATAAGAAACTTATACTTTTCAATTTTGCATCGAACCATCTTTTTACAGTACTCGGAGTCTTCATTCTGCATTAAAAAATTAATAACGTTAGTATGAAGTCAAATGTACATGAATATCTAGAACAAGGTTATGAATGTGTCACCTTAATCTTAATAGACTCTTTATACTATTTTATTCAACAACCAGTCACCGTTCTGACTATTTTATCATATATGATAACTGTAACCCTGTATGTGTTATCTACCATATCAAGCCTAACATTGTACCTTCATGCAATTACAAAGATATTATTATTACGATTGTTGGTGCATTCTGTTGATGTCTGTGTTTAGTAGACTAATGTGGGATTGTCTTTTGCATTTGGCCCATGGCCTTTTGTACACTTAGTGTGTCCTCATGTCTTCCAAATAATCTTTGACAAATCACGCAAGTATCATAGTAAGGTTGTTTTTTTTTTTTCAACTTCAAGGATTAATGCTTCAAAGCAGCATAAAAGAATCCTATAAGCAAAGTTAAAGCATATGATTTTTTTGTATAATTATGATCATGCATTGCTGATATATATATATATATATATATATATATATATATATATATATATATATATATATATATGATTATTGACTTGCCTGCTCCAGTGATGCGCGTTTGTATATAATGTATCCCGGGTCGATGCTTTTGCTTGATTGATTTGTTTCTTCAAGAATAGGAAGTCAATTGCTTTGGTCATTGTTGCAATTTTTATCCTAACATCCCAAATCGTTAGCCAATATTATGCAAGGAAAGAACTTATAAATAATCTAGGATCTTTAAAAGATCTAGTAATTGTTACACCATTTCTTGATCTTTCTTGTCTCTTTGCACTGAGGTTCAACTTGTAATACCGAAAGTGACTATATTGAGTAATGATTCTCTCCTGTAATATTGTTGCTAGTAGTGGAATGTAATAAGTTATAATAAATCAATATATTTCACATGTGTCATATACTTTGGATTGTAGAATCACTTAAGTTGGATAATGCAATAACTAGATTTTTGTCAATGATGTCCTCTAGTAGTTTTGCTTCATTTAGAGTCATGTCTCCCGAAAGCATATTGTCATCGTGTTTAGCTTACATAATAACAAACGATTTTTGCAGTATAAACAACTCTAAAGGTACTTACTGTTTGGTGAGAAGAATATCTTCTCTTTTGCTAGTCGAACCTCGTTTCATTTTCTGGATGATAAAAGTTCTCCTGATCTTGTATAGAAGAGCTAGTAATTCTGCAATCAGGCAAAAAGTACCAGTATTTGGTCTTTCCCCCTCTTTATTTGTACTTTGCTTGAGTGTCACATTCATTTTATTTTTCTCCTCATGAACAATTGTGCTTTCTTGTAACATGAATTCAATCTTAGGATGGACATTCTAGAAATTTAGATTTATCGGCTTAACGATTCCATTTCGATTTTGAACAAATGTTGTATTTGAAGATGCCGTCAAATTTTGTTATTGCTTCCTCAAACACTACGGCCAGAACTTTTTTGTTCTTGCTTTGTTAGAATGCAAAAATGTGAATTTCAAGGTATTATGGTGTATCAAGATGAAATAATTATAATGATGCATTCGTGTAAGTACCTCTTCATCAATTAAAATTTGCTTTCATATCTTTCCTGTGCCCTTTGTGTTATTATATGAATAAATCATGCCAACTCGTAATACTTTACTTTTATAGTCAATATTTTCTGGTGCGCCACCAAAGAGTTATTGGGTACTGCTTGTGTATTTTCTATCTCAATAGTCGTCGTGTGCCTCTGCGTGACAGCAATGATGAAACTGACAAAAACTTGTGATATTTTCCATTTTGACGGCATAATTGGTACTACATTATTAATAACAGACTTTTTAAAGATAACGATGATAGTAACTACCAAAAAAAAAATTTCTTTTTTCTTTAAGCAATCATATTTTGCATAACTAAAAAGTCTACTCATATGTTCTTTCCATTGTTGTAATTAAGGCTAGATACCTGGTAGTTGTTAATAGTTTTGAATATATATAGGGGGCCAATTCCTATCTACAGGTGGAGAAACCTTATTTCTCCAACTGCCATTCGGCTGTTCATGTGTGATTGTGAACGATCTTGAATCAGATTTTTTTGACTTCTACTTGCTTAATTGCCCCCATTTGGAGCGGTTTGCTATTTTGAGAATTTTTGTTCGAAAAAGCCCCTGCGGATAGAGCTGTCTTCTCCTTCTCTCTCTCACTCTCTTCTCTCTTTCTCTCTCTGATCTTCAGCCGTTCCTTACCTCACCAACCACCATCACACCTACACCCCACCATTGTTTCACCCACGACCACCCACCATAATCATCCCGGCAACGAACCACCACTTCTCCGGCCAACCACCACTGCACCCATGGCCAAACGCCACCAAACCGACACAATCAATCACAACAAATCTCCACTATTACGGATCTGATAAAAGAACATAAACATGAAATACATATAGATCCCCAGTCAAAGGTCACTATTCATCACCATCACCAATTGAAGGTCATAAGCATTCAATCACGAAATCAACCACCCCCACTTTTATCGTGTCCACCACAACTATCGTAAAAGCACCACCAAGGCCCACCTGATTTACACATTGAAGATATGAAGTCAATACCACGCGAAGTTATAATCTCGTCAAAATGAAAGATTAAAAAAACTATTATGTGAATATTCAGCCTCAACCTGCCGGTTCCGGAAGTACCCAGATTAAACCATTTATAATTGAATGAATCATAGACCCACTGGGATTTTGGGATTGATTTTGAGTACTGCCATGAAGATCAGCCTGACTACTATGCAGAACTCTGAACGAAGAAGTAACATCTATATCATTATTGCCGAATATTGTAAATCATTTTTGGTCGATTTACCCTCCGCTAGTTACTCCTAAAACAGTCCTA
>JAVXUP010003404.1:0-30000 GCA_033070095.1 Escallonia herrerae | reverse complement strand
AGAGCCTCCACATGCTCTTCCTCTTCATCTCCTGGCCCTCCATCCTCCATGCCCTCCCCAAAAAACCTCCTCCCAAGAATCATTTTCCTAATCACATTCATGCAATAATGCTGGGCCGCCACGCAGACATTGACTAAATCGAGGCCGCTCACCCCCTTCGCGCATTGGTTGAAGACATAGCGAACGAGGTGATCAGCTTCCTCTACTCTTTTGTCATGCATCCAGCAGTGTCTTGCGCGGGAGAGCACCTCGGAAGTGACGACTCTCCTCATTTTCTTCCATTGTTCTCCCAAAGGAACGAGAGCCGTCGATAAGTATCCGCTGCTTGTGAGATCAGAAGCCATGGTTTTAGGCCGGGAGGAAAAAACTGCGTCTTGCTTTTTCAAGAACCCGCGCCCTAGTTCTGGAGACGAGACTGCAACGATGTGGACATTCCCGATGCGAATACACAAGATTTCCCTTTTCATTTCCTCCATGAGCTTGTGTATCCATCGGAAAACAGGCCTATTTTTCAGCATCTCGGGGAGGTTTCCGATTAACTGCCATGGTTTAGGGCCAGGAGGTAGCAAGACTGGGTTGGTTTTCCTCCTACCCGGTGGTGTACATCCGGCAACGAATATCAAAAGCACTGCCAAGATGAATAGGAATAAGCAGATGTTGAATGGGGTTGATGGATAGCCAATGTCAATCATCTGAAGGGTGGAGATGAAGAGGGTTGTGGTGTTGAAGGAAGGTAGGGCTGGGGTTTGGTTCTCCATAGTCTTTGCTCTTTGCTCAATCGCAAGTCTATGATTCTCTTTTGCATGTGCTTGTGCTTGTGCTTGTACAGTGTGAGGATGAAGCCCATGTTGCTTGCATTTTATAATGGTTCTCAAATGATATTCCGTAAAAGACATGACTTCTGGAGACAAGGTTCAATAGTGAGAGATGAGTGAGAGGTTGCAATCCATGGTTCATGCACTATGGTCTGCATGTCACCTTCAGTGCCTACTCCAGGATCCGGGGCATGAATTACACGCTACAATTGCCCTCACATGTTTTTCACAATTTGGACTATCTGCAATTATAAGCCAAAAAATTTGTCCAAACTTTGAATGATGCTGCGTGTACTGAACTGGTAACCACATGGAAGTAGTTAACAACGCAAGATTTGGTTATGTACGCAATCTTTTTTCCTCTTTACACACGGCCTCTCGATGAATTTTCATGACAAAATGGTGCAACAAATCAATCTAAAATGGTTTTTTTTCTCGCCATGGTTAAAACTACAATTACGGATGCCTTGCCGGTACAGGGATTAGCACTAGCGACCTTGGAGTCATCCCTCAAGGCTTTTGTCAATGGGATTGATGGTGACAAAATAATTCAACGAACATATTTTAAATATGAGCATTATATATACATTGAATGTAAGATAATTCCCACTTTGAAGCATTCGGAGATAAGGGACTAAAAATGAATGTCTTCTTGCTTTCTTGTTTTTATCATGTTAAAGACCACTTTTTTTCGGTGCAAGTGATGGTGACAAAATAATCAACAAATATGTTTTAAAAGTGAGCGATATAACCATTAGAAGGTAAGATACTTTCCACTCCTAACTAACATGTATTCAACTCAAATTCAAGACAGACTAAAACACATCTTTAACGCTTTCTCTTCTATTGTCACAAATTGTTAAAGCATGATATACACTGGTGAGTCCATTCTCTAAAAGCTTAATTTGGTAACTTAACATGATATCAGAACTCTAGTTTGGTAAAGTCTTGGGTTCGATTCTTCCCCTTGCATATTTGGTCTCTCTTTATTATAATGCAATTTGCACTCAATTTATTTATGCACTTGGTCGTGATGCATTTTGATTAGTCTTTCACATGCAATTTTTAAGTAGTAAAATCTGGTGATTTGATCTCGTTAACCTATTTAACTTGAAGTGATATAATTAATGATTGACCTCATCAAATCTAGCTTGCAAGATCTTTTCATGTACACATAACACGCTTCTTGTTTAAAAATTAGCATTAGCATTAATAGGAATAGGATGCATGACTTTGTATATAGAAAAATGAGAAGAAACTGACTATACATTAGACGCGGAGACATTACGATTGAGGTGGCTCCATAAGTCGTGTTCAAGACCCCATTACGAGGTAAGTCACGAGGGCCGTTAAAAGCAAAGGCTAATGTGCCCCCCCGCCGATTTAAGCGTATATATAATTGATCTACAACAATTTTGATTGTGATAATTGGTAAACAAGATTGAGATATATGCACCTAGTTAGCAAGTACTAATATAAAAGAAGCTCATTGGCTGGTAACTTCTATTAAAGAATGATTAATGGAAAATGATATTATTTTGGGAACTTGAAATATAAGATGGTCTTATAGAGAGGAACTTGATAATTTTGTGAAAAAGAAACAACCTTGGCACAAAGACAAGGCCAGAGGTGAAGTTTGTGATGGTGGTGTCAAAAAGGAGGGTTTTTAAAGTGAAAAGGGAATCAAAGATAGGGGGAAGGGGAGTGTGATACAAAGACAAGGCCAGAGGTATATTTATCGGAGATATTGGAGAAGCCGGTCAAGTGGAAAGTTTTCAAACCAAAATGATGTCGTTTTACTCGAATGAAAATCTTTTTAGCTCATATAGGAAATATCAAGAAAAATACCTTACTGAAGTTGTCTTCAAGACCCCGTTAAAAGATCAATATATAGTAGAAAAAATGAATTCAGGAAGCCAACTTGGGGGCCGGGGGTGCTCCCTCAAGATTGCTTGGGAAGGAAATGTAGTCTAGGTTGATGCACCAGCTGGCTCGACATACCCCTAATTATCCCCCCCCCCCCCCCCCCCCGCCAAAAAAAAAAAAACAAAAAAAAAGCAAATAAGTGATTGAAGCAATGAAAACTATAAATTCTTAGAGAAGCAACGATGAATTGTATTAATGTCACAAAATGCTTGTATTAATGTCACAAAATGCTTTATGTAAGGTTCTTACAAGCTTATACTATTCGTGTAAAAAAATATCTTATAAGCTTAGTTTTGGCACGCAGACCTTGAGATGTTTAGAGTACTTAGGAGTTAGGAGAGTTAAAAATGAATATTAACAACTTTATTTTACCATCCTCAGTGAAATCTAGTTTTGGTATCAGAAACCACTGTGGCCATGAACCAATTGAAATTACGGCCGCCATAAACAGCTATAAAGAGTCGTTTAAAAGAAGACTTTTTTAAATAGTTAAAATCGTCCTCTTAAGCTATTTTAGCCATGAACCACCGTTTCATGTTCGTATCGACACCGAGAAGAATTAAAAAAAAAAAAAAAGTATAAATCAGCTTTGGGTTTGTATTCTGTCCAAGGGAGAAGTGTTTGGACTCTAAATAGTTTAACTTCTTTCCTATGCAGCTTCATCTACTTTTAACTTCTTGCCAAATACTTTCCTATGCAGCTTCATCTACTCTAAATACTTGGGGGGCGTACGTTTACATAATTTTTTTTCGCGTTTTGTATTATGTTTTTGTTTTCAAGATTTTAGTATTCGGATAGAAAATTCATTCCTGTACTTTTATTATTTTCACAATTCATTTTAACTACTTTTTCTGTCGGATTTATGTACTTATGTAATTTTTATTTTCATTCTTATACTAGTATCCTTATATTATTTATAATATACACTACCCACACCCTACCCCGCCCCACACCCTCCCCTGCCCTTTCCAACCCCGCCCCACACCCTCCCCTGCCCCCCACTCTCTGGAAATCTTCCCCATCCACTGCCAGCTTCATCGGAGAACGACGCCAGCTTCATCGGAGAACAAACGACGCCAGCTTCATCGGAGAATGACGCCAGCTTCATCGGAGAACGAACGACGCCAGCTTCATCGGAGAACGACGAGTCCGTGACGGGGAAATTGATCAGTGGATGGTGAGTCCATCGACGCGTGGCTGTCTTTCCATCTCGACTGCCGAGCGAACCTGGGTTTTAAAGATCAACTTTCGATTGCCGGGGAAATTGATCCGCCCCACACCCTCCCCAGCCCCCCACTCTCTGGAAATCTTCATCATCTACTGCCGCCCCAAGATGAGGATTGAGTGTCTAATGGTGGAGGGGCTTCACTGGAGTACCCGTACGGGATCGACGCCAGCTTCATGGTGAGTCCAAAGATTGCGATGGAAATTGATTGCCGTGGACGGTGAGTCCATCGACGCGTGATGGTGCCGTGGACGAAGAAGAGAGAGGGATGGAGCAGAAATGGGCGTTGGTGGTTCAATGGCGGGTCTGTTCTTCTGAGATGGTGCCATGGTGGTGCTAGGGGAGAGAGAGAGGGAGGGAGCACAAAACTGACACAATTTTTTTTTTCTGACATTAGTTCACTTTCTCCCGAAAAAGGTGAAAACGCCCTTTGGGTGTTTTCACAATTTTGGCTATTGTTTGAAAAAAATACCCAAAACGAATCCGAAAAAAGATAAAAGTACGCAAAAAAAGCATATTTTTCATCATTATTACAAAAACGAATACAAAATTTTGTAAACGTACGGGGCCTTGTTTTCCTAGCAACCCCAGTCATTGTCCACATCATGGAAAAGGAAGCCATTGTATGGAATGATACTCTTATGCAGAATGGACGAGTTATCGAATGTCTGGTACCGTAACTAAAATAAAGCCCAAGTTTTAGTTCAGGAATCTTGTCGATGTACTATGGTGATCGACGCAACTCATTAAAGTCATTCTTTCGCTGCAACTGGCCGCATCAGAAGAATTTGAGTAGCAACTTAAGCTAATTAAATCGAGTTTTTTTTTTCTCTAATTAATACATATTTAATACTTAATTACCAATATGCTCCATTTTGAAACTTATTTACTCGTATACCACACTTTTAAAAATCGTTGTTTGAAACCACGTTTTCAAGGTAGAAATCGCTGTTTGAAACAACGATTTGAAACAGCGTAGCAATTTCTTCCTTGAAAACGTGGTTTCAAGCAGTGATTTTACTTTAATGTAAAAATCAAGTAGAAATCGCTGTTTGAAACAGCGATTTCTACCTTGAAATCGTGGTTTCAAATAATGATTTCAAAAAATGTGGTATGTGGGGCAAATAAGTTTCAAAATTGAGTATATTGGTAATTAAGTATTAAATATGTATTAATTAGGAAAAAAACTCAATTAAATCAATCTACTATTTGGCAAACAGTTCAACTTTTGATTTAATCTGGACTATCCACTTATATATAGTAGTGTTTTGTTTTTCGACTGGAAAATAGCAATTTTAGTGAAAGATCAACTCTTATAGTAGTAAAAAAAACAAAAAGCAAAAAAAAAAAAAAAGGAAAATAGTAAAGTTGGTTGTGGCTCTCTGCTGGCTCCCCGCCGCCACCAGCCATAAGTACGTATGCTGCCACCACCAGTCCCAATAACGTTCACCGTCCCGTTCAACACCCATATCAAAACCCCTTCAACCCACAACGCGACGAGTGCCTGACCCACCACCACTAGCCAATGCTGCCTTAGATCTTCAATCCACTGCAAACATCACCGCTGTCTCCAACTACAAACCCACCACCAAAACCTCCATCCCAGACTGCCCCACCAACTTAACCACCACCACCCCGTCAATCACCCATCCACTCCACGCTGCCACCATCAAGCCCCCACCGCTGCCCCACCCGACGGCGACCCATATGCACCTAATCTTTCCAGATCCATGCTATTTGCAATATCAAGCCAAAGCTCCAGGTCCTTTTTCAGATCAATTTGAGATCTACTTTTATTGGTTTTGTGATGGATTAAAATATCAATGTAAATGTTAAACTATTTTTTTTTAACGTAAATGGGACTGGAGCTATTGTTGTTGATAATGGGTATGTTATGTAGTCGTGGTGACGATGATTTGGCTGCGTCGGATGTGGCGGTGGCGGCAACAAAGGATTTATTAGGTGTGGCAGAGCTTGTTGGATCAGGCGGGAGCGAGGCGGCTGAGGTTGGTTTGTTCATATAATATAGGAACCGGATGAGGTCGGTTCTTATATTATATGAACGAACGCGAACGAGTTTTATAGAGAACGAACCACGAACCATTCGTGAACAGCTTGGTTTATTTACAGCCCTCCAAAATTTAACAGACGTATGTCAAAGGTTAGTTTGACTGTCATTTGGTGCTAAATACCAAGATTTTAAATATTTTGATACTGGGTGCCAAAACTAGAACTACGGGGCGATGGATGCAATTGAACCCTAAGCATGAGGTGATGAGTAAAGATAATCCGAAGATGAATGTTTCCTGCTTTCTCGTTTTTGTCATGTCAAGGACCATTTTTTTTATTGCAAGTGATGGTGACAAAATAATTCAACGAACATATTTTAAATATGAGCATTATATATACATTGAATGTAAGATAATTCCCACTTTGAAGCATTCGGAGATAAGGGACTAAAAATGAATGTCTTCTTGCTTTCTTGTTTTTATCATGTTAAAGACCACTTTTTTTCGGTGCAAGTGATGGTGACAAAATAATCAACAAATATGTTTTAAAAGTGAGCGATATAACCATTAGAAGGTAAGATACTTTCCACTCCTAACTAACATGTATTCAACTCAAATTCAAGACAGACTAAAACACATCTTTAACGCTTTCTCTTCTATCGTCACAAATTGTTAAAGCATGATATACACTGGTGAGTCCATTCTCTAAAAGCTTAACTTGGTAACTTAACATGATATCGAACTCTAGTTTGGTAAAGTCTTGGGTTCGATTCTTCCCCTTGCATATTTGGTCTCTCTTTATTATAATGCAATTTGCACTCAATTTATTTATGCACTTGGTAGTGATGCATTTTGATTAGTCTTTCACATGCAATTGGGAGCTTGCACGTGAGGGGGTGTGTTAAAACATGATATACATTGTTGGGCTAAATATTCTAAAAGCTTAAGTTTCTAGGGTAGATGTTAACTTAACACAAATGGTAAAAACAAATTTTATCTCACAAGTGGAGATTCTTCAAAGTTGGAAAACAAAAAGGACAAACTTAAGTTATTTCTTTGGATTAATTTTACGCTACACCTCATACTTAGGGGTCAGCTGTACCCAGCACTTCATGGTTCTAATTTTGGCATCCAGCACCAAAATTTTGAAAATCTTGGATTTCAAGATTAGATGACGATCGAGAGGCACTTTGACCATATGTCTGTTAGTTTTAAAGGGACAAACATGTCTTTTTTCCTGTTAATTCTCTTACCATATGAACACATCAAAATCCCTAATTCCCATCTTCCCCAAACCCATCCCCTGACCTGTAACAAAACACCCTCGATCCCATCGATCCCCAAATGGTCTTTCCCTCCAACAGCCCCATCTTCTCTCTCCACAAGTCGTCGCTGTGGATTCTGACTTCGTGGTCATCATCCTTTTCTGCTTGCTAATTTGAGTCATCGTGCTGGCTCCCTCGGCAATGCTGAAACCCATAGTTGAAGGCTAGAGCTCTGGTGGTGGTGGCACATATTTGGATAGGAAAGCGGAGGCTGTGTGGCATTCACCTTGACAAAACGATGGCGATGATGTTTAATAAGTTCTGCCACTGACGGTGTATGGAGTGGTTGTGGTGCGACAATTGTAGTCTCGTTGCAAACGTCGAGTAGAAGTGGTGGTGATGCGTTGACTGGAGCTATTGCCAATCGCGGTGGTGATGGCGCCGATTGGCGCTGCGCTAATTGCCGTGGTTGTTCCAATCGCGGTGGGGCTCTTTCCTAACCTTGGTTGGGATGGCTAGCTCGTGGTCTTAAGCGACAGATCTGGTGATCAAAGAAGGAGTTGATTGCTATGGCAGCGAAATGGTTGGCTGGCTGGTTGCTATGTGCAACGTCATCTCCACTGGCGCTTTTACGGGCAAAAGACCATTTTGCCCCTGAAATACAAACATATGTCTGGTCAACAGACTTTTGACCGTCATTTGGTGACGAAAGTCAAGTTTTTTGAATTTTTGGTGTTGGGTGTCAATTTTAAAACACTAGGGTGGTGGGTGTAACTGACTTTTAAGTATAGGGTGTAGCATAAAATTAATCTTATTACTTCTTATGTTTACAATTCTCATTAGAATTTAATAGGTATCATTATTCCTAATTAAAAACAAAAAGAAGTGTATTGCTACCCATTGATGATTTAATTTACGGACAATGTTCAATAGAGTGTGATGTCAAAAGCTAGCGTAATATTGTTTGCTACAAAAATTAAGTTCAGAACAAATTTTTGGCAAGAGGCAACAAATAGAAGCTGTGCTCAGCGCCAACCATGACCAAACTCGAAAGAGACTATCTTCATCGTTTTGATCTAGAAGCACCAATAGAGCAATAAAAAGAGCCCTAACCGATAGGGAGACATTATCCATTGAGCAACAGGAAGAATGAAATGGGGAGCATTAAATGTTGTGAGTAGCTCAGAGCTTTCCGTTCAAGAAGGGTTACAACTAGGATTTGAAACTAAACGATCTAATTAAGACAAGATCACTACCCAAAAAATCCAAAGGAAGATAGTCTAAAGTACCATTGGACTACCATAGCTCGGAAGATCACCTTATGGAAAAATAGACAATGACGAGGCCTGTAAAGGAGAAGCCACACGAACGGGCATGGCAATCTGATCTACGAGCCAAACAAGCGAAGCAGTAAACAAGAAAATACTAACCACCTCAAAATATAGAAAAAGGCAAAGGAATGAGCAGGAAAGAAACTCGCTAGTTAAGTTGAGCTTTCATTCGTGCTGATATAGCTAAAATATCCCCCTAACCAACTTATGACACGTGGCATGGATGACTTTGAGCGGAACTGAGGAATCACCTAAGTGGACGGGGTTCTAAGCGTTCAAGGAGAGACGAAAGGCGCCCAAAAGAAATGTTCGACATGAAGAATCTGACGCCATTGAATGCTAGACCGTCACAGATTCTCCATGAGATAAAGGATAAAGAGATACTGGAAAGACCAGAGAAGATGAGGTCGGCGCCCAGTCAGAGAGATAGGAACTTGTGGTGCCATTACCACAATGATCATGGTCACACTACCGACAAATGTGAATCGCTCAAGCGCGCAATAGAGGCCCTTATCAAACGGGGACATCTGCGAGGGTATGTCAATCGCAGAAATGAAAAGAGGGAAACCACCCCCTTAGTAGGAAGAGATGAAGTACGAGAGAATGCGGGCGTCATCAATACTATCTCAGGAGGAATCGCGGCAGGAGGATCTTCCGGACAAGGACGAAAAGCTTACGTAAGGGAAGTCCTCACAACTATGGGACCGTCGACAAAAAAGCAGAAGAAGGAACCGGCCCAGACAATATCCTTCTCTGATGATGATGTGGGAGACACAAGAATACCTCATGACGACCCCCTAGTAGTCACACTCCGGGTGGGAAACTTCGACGTGAAAAGAATCCTCGTAGATAATGGAAGCTCAGCGGAGGTACTCTTTTACGAGGCGTTTCAAAGAATGAACATCCCATCCGACCGCTTGCGGAAGATAGATACGCCTCTATACGGTTTCTCTAACCACCCTGTCGCTTGCGAAGGAATTATTGCATTACCAGTGACTGTAGGTGCCCCTCCGAACCAAGCTAAGCTGATGCTAGATTTCGTGGTGGTACGTGTTCCATCAGCATATAATGCAATTTTGGGCCGAACTGCATTAAACCAGTTAAGGGCTGTGGTATCAACATACCACATGAAAATGAAATTCCCCACGGAGAATGGAGTAGGGGAAGTCAAGGGAGACCAGGTGGTGGCTCGGCAGTGCTACATGGCGTCATGCCGAAACAGAGCCAATGAAGCCCTCATGATTGAAGATTTGAGGGATGAGACCAAAGTCGAAAGAGGCAAGCCCGCCGAAGACCTCTTTGATATCGAGCTGTACCCAGGCAACCAAGAGAAAACAGTTAGGGTAGGCACAGGACTGTCAGACGACCTCAAGCTCAAGCTTGTGGACTTATTGCGGAACTACTCAGATATCTTCGCTTGGACGGCGTCGGATATGCCCGGGATTGATCCGAAAGTGATCACCCATAGATTGAATGTGGACCCGCTCAAGAAGCCGGTCAAGCAAAAGAAGAGAACCTTCGCTCCAGAAAGACAGGTAAAAATCGAAGAAGAAGTTGACAAGTTGTTGGCAGCCGGATTTATCGAGGAAATATCATACCCCGATTGGATAGCTAATGTCGTGATGGTACCCAAGTCGAGCGACCGTTGGCGAATATGCATCGACTTCACTGACCTCAACAAGGCTTGTCCAAAGGACAGTTACCCGCTACCACGAATAGATATCTTGATTGATGCAACTTCAGGTCATGAGCTGTTGAGCTTTATGGATGCGTATTCTGGCTACAACCAGATCAAGATGTGTGTGGACGATATTCCCAAGACCGCCTTTATTACAGAACGAGGATTATATTGCTACAAAGTCATGCCTTTCGGACTAAAGAACGCAGGGGCAACTTATTAGCGCCTTGTTAACATGATCTTCCACGATTCAATTGGGAAGAATATGGAGGTATACGTTGACGACATGCTGGTGAAGAGTGTAAAAGCAGAGGCTCATGTGGAAGACCTCAAAGAAACCTTTGAAATCTTGAGAGCTTATAACATGAAGCTAAACCCACTCAAGTGTGCGTTTGGCGTAGCGTCGGGGAAATTCTTAGGATTCATGGTATCTCAGAGGGGTGTTGAAGCCAATCCTGAGAAGATAGGCGCCATTCATGCCATGAAGCCGCCTAAGACAATCAAGCAGGTTCAGGAACTCACAGGAAGAGTAGCTGCTTTAGGAAGGTTCATGTCGAAATCAGCAGAAAAATGCCTCCCCTTCTTTAAGGCTATCAGGAAGGCGAAAGATTTCGAGTGGACAGAAGAATGCCAAAAGTCGTTCGAGGAATTAAAACGTTACTTATCGTCCCCGCCGCTTCTTACAAAGCCAATCACTGGTGAAGACTTGTTCATATACCTATCCATCAGTGAGGTTGCGGTGAGCACGGTCTTGATCAGAGAAGAAGAAGGCAAGCAAAGACCTGTTTATTATATAAGCAAGGTCCTGCAAGACGTGGAGACCAGATACCCTCGAATAGACAAAGTGGCGCTTGCCCTCGTCACATCGGCTAGAAAACTGAGACCATATTTTCAGTCACACACCATCGTTGTGTTGACTGATCAGCCGCTGGGGAAAGTACTCCAAAATCCTGATGCGTCGGGGAGATTGGTAAACTGGTCGGTGGAACTGGGTGAATTTGATATCAAGTACCAACCCCGTACAGCAATTAAGGCTCAAGCCTTATCAGATTTTGTTGTTGAGTGCACAATACCGGAAGACCCCCAGCAGTTGATTCTTTCCGAAGTTTCGGACCCTTGGCTTCTTTATGTCGACGGTTCTTCAAAGGCTGGAAATAGCGGAGCCGGGCTTATACTTATCAGCCCCGAAAAGTTCAAAATTGAGTATGCCCTTCGCTTCAACTTTCAGGCGTCAAATAATGAAGCGGAATACGAAGCGCTATTAGCAGGAATAAGGTTGGCACAATCTCTGAAAGTCGACTCCCTTTCAGTACACAGCGATTCCCAGTTAGTTGTGAATCATATATTGGGAGAGTATGGAGCGAAAGATAATAGAATGGCCCAATATCTCCAGGCCGTGAAGACAGAAGCCGCCAAGTTCAAGAATTTCGCCATCCGCCACATACCGCGAGACCAAAATACCCAGGCAGACTCACTGTCAAGACTGACCTCCGAAGACATTTCGGAGTTCTCACGTGCAATATACATTGAGTTCCTCGAAGAAAGAAGTATCCAGCTCTCGAATGAAGTGGATGTGATAGAGCATGAACCGTGCTGGATGGACCCGATCATTCAGTACCTCGCATTGGGAGCGTTACCTATAGAGAGAAGCGAAGCACGTAATCTACGGGCTAAAGCTGCTCGGTTTTCCCTTGTAGATGGTGTGCTATACAAGAAGTCTTTTAGCCTGCCATACCTAAAGTGCCTGACCCCTAAAGAGGCAGATTATGCGTTACAGGAGGTTCATGAAGGTATTTGCGGACAACATTTGGGTGGAAGAAATCTAGCGCACAAAATCTTGAGGCAAGGCTATTTCTGGCCAGGGATGCAGAGAGACGCGATAAAGTTCACGAAAAGGTGTGACCCATGTCAAAAATTCGCTCCTCTTACACACACACCGGCAGCGCCCCTTAGTATCTTAACTTCCCCAATCCCGTTTGCAACGTGGGGGATGGATATTTTGGGCCCCTTTCCGATGGCTACTGGGAAAGGCGATTTGTGATAGTTGCCATCGACTACTTCACAAAATGGACTGAGGCCGAATCGTTGGCTACCATAACGGCGTCGAAATGCGAAGAGTTCTTCTGGAAGAACGTTGTCTGTCGCTTTGGGATTCCAAAGATCCTGATCACCGATAATGGGAAGCAATTCGATAATTCTAACTTTCGAAGCTTTTGCGAAGGTCTTTCTATCTGTCTCCATTTTACATCAGTCGCTCATCCCCAATCCAATGGACAAACAGAGAACATGAATCGTTCAATCCTTCAAGGGTTGAAGAGAAAGCTGGACGATGCTAAGGGGGCATGGGTTGATGAACTTCCGAAGGTACTTTGGGCATACCGCACAACACCTCATTCGGTGACAGGCGAGACACCATTTCTGCTGTGTTTCGGGACAGAGGCGCTGCTTCCCGTAGAGGTGGGCCTCCCCACTGTTCGAGTGTTGCAATTCTCGGAGGCAGAAAACGAGGAGAATCTCAGAGGAAATCTGGATTTGTTAGATGATGTGCGAGCCCAAGCCTTAGATCGGGTGATTTCAACCAAACAACGAGTCGCGCGATTCTACAATCGAAGGGTTCGAATGAGGATATTTAGAGTTGGGGATCTAGTCCTCAGAAAATTGGGAGTTTCAAACCCGAAGGCTGCCGTGGGGAAGTTGTCGCCAAACTGGGAAGGACCTTACAAAATATCGAAGGTGCTTAGACCAGGCGCTTACTCACTTGAAACACTTTCAGGAGAAGCGATCCCGCGAACATGGAATGCAGACAACTTGAGGCCGTACTACCAGTAGAGTCTTGTATCTGTTACAAGACGTTTTCCTTTTTTGTGGGGAAATGGGGGATAGAACACAGAATGATAGTAGAGATGAAGTATTTCGATTATAATAAAAATCTTCTTCCTCTCCTTCAGTTTGAAGTATATCTTTTCGCCTACTTAATATAAAGATCTTCACCATTCTTGGAAAGAAGTACGGCTTACATTATCCCAACGATGAATGGTTAGCTCGGATAACGTTGTCCATAGTCCCAAGAACGACGTAAATTCAATGCCCGGGCAGACTTCCCAAGTAGACCGCCCGACCAAGTAAAAAACCAAGAATGATGCTCAAGCAAAGTATCACCCATTGTGATAGGGTAAGACACAAGTTTTACCCAACACGGTCTAGCTTTAGTTCTAGCCCGAGAAACGGCAAAACCATGTGGGGGATCGTCGCCTCACACTGTCTTGTTAATTCGAAATCTGGCCGAGCGTGAGTGCAAGGCTTCTTTGCCAGCCCTTAGCTGACGATAAGGGTTCGCGTCAAAGTAAAACCACGAATGTTGCTCAAGCAACATATCACCCATTGTGATAGGGTAAGACACAAGTCTTATCCAACACGGTCTAGCTTTAGTTCTAGCCCGAGAAACGGCAAAACCATGTGGGGGATCGTCGCCCCACCCTGTTTTGTTAATTCGAAATCTGGCCGAGCGTGAGTGCGAGGCTTCTTTGCCAGCCCTTAGCTGACGATAAGGGTTCGCGTCAAAGTAAAACCACGAATGTTACTCAAGCAACATATCACCCATTGTGATAGGGTAAGACACAAGTCTTACCTAACACGGTCTAGCTTTAATTCTAGTCCGAGAAATGGCAAAGCCATGCGGGGGATCGTCGCCCCACACTGTCTTGTTAATTCGAAATTATACCAAGCGTGAGAAAGATACTTCTTTGCCAGCCCTTAGCTGACGATAAAAGCTCATGTCAAAAGTAAGAGCATCACAAAAAATGACATATCCGAAACAAGATTGTTTAGCACTCATAAGCCTCTGAGGCAACACAAATTTTAGGAGCACATCAAACGGAAATTGCAAGATAGGGGGAATAGAGGTAAGTTATCCTAAGATACAGGAGCATCTCCGGATCGGACACTCTTCTCCCCGGGAGAAATGGCATCCCCAGCTTCAGTAGGCATGGCCGTTTCACCAGACGGCGACTCAAAGCTGGGCACCACAACGTCGTCCAAGAAAAGGTCTGGATACTTGGCCAACGTTAGTTCCTTGGCTTTTTGGAAGCCCTCTTGAAAGATGGAAAGCCCGTCTTCAGTCCGCCTCCGGAGCCATTCATCACCAGCTGTACCATCAAGGAACGCATGGATGGCCTTGCTCCCGACCTCCGACTTTTCATGCCTCAGCTTCTCACATCGCTTTTCCAGACGACCAAGCTTGGTAAGCAGATCAGCATTCTCCGTCTTGAGGTTCTTGACCTCCTTATCAAGTCTGTCAGCCTTGCCTTCGGCGGCTCTCTTATCCGTCTCAGCGTTGCGAGCCACGTCCATCGCCATCGAGAACCTGTCTTGCATCTGGCTGCTATAGCAGTATGCCTGAAAAGGAAAGGGAAATGAAGACGGTTATGGGGTAGGAAGAAGTGTTTAATTGACAGCGACAAAAAGAGGGAAGTAATTCCAATTACGTTGTAAGCAGCCTGGACGTGCGCCATAGCAAAGGCCTCATGAGGCTGGTTTTTCAAGATTAGTTTGTCACTTGGCAACACTCCGTGAGCTAAGTGTTGAGCGGAGACATGCGAATGGGGCATTCCCGAGTCGCCCCTCTTGATGGTCCATCTGGGACGGAAAATGGGATCCTTCTCGATGGGAAGATCCTCAACCACCAGCGGGGGTACTGGAGGAGTTGGCGCGCAAAGCCTTTTTACAACGGGAGAAGAACCATCCCCCGTGCTCTCTTTCCTTTTCCCCTTCGAAGCCTTTTGCAGCAGACCCATGAAGTCACCTTTTGCACCTCCTCCTTTGCCAGCCATCTCTGTAAAAAGGAAAGGGTTAAGGAACATGTTTACAATTACGTAGGAAAGGAATACATAAACATTGTTTTAGACTCTACCTAAACTTGGGGTCCTAGAAGACGACGTATCTATCGTCGGGTCCTGAGCCTTAGGCTTCGAAATAATTCGAGGTTCTAGAACAGGAGTTGGAGAAACAGGCGTGTCGGAGGCGGGAGGGATGAGCCTCGCATGCCGCATCTCTTGATCTGTAAGGGGCTCATCAATATTGAGAACACCCCTCCTCTTTATGTGATCGAGCAGTTTCTTGGTCACAGCATTGGGAGACAAGAACCCATCCTTTTCAAAATCTTTATAGAAACCGTTCCACTTTCTTGGGAACTCCCATTTGCCGCTTGGCCTCTGAATGAAAAAGTATCGGGAGTGCCAGCCTTTGTTGGACTTGGGACCTCCCTTTATCACTCTGATTCGGTTGTGAATATAATACCAACCATCACCTTTCGCCACACTCTTTATAAAGCATACCTCAAGGTATAATCTCATGAAATCATCAACAGTCACTGGATACCCTGAGGTCTGCACAAGATAGATCAACCCAACTAGTTTTCTCCATCCATTGGGCACAAGTTGACATGGCGCCATTTTATAGTGGTTGAAAAAGGCAACAGCAAAGGGGTGCATGGGAACCCTATAGCCAGATCTAATCTGACCTTCGTAGACACTCGTTTCCAAGTTCGTACCATAGTTGGCAGGCTCTTGGAGTGCAGGAACCCGAGCAGAAAAGGGAGGAGGCAAAGGATACTCCTTCAAAAGCTCCACTATGCTTTCTTTGGTCATCTTGTTCCTCTTCTCATCTGCGGCGAACCAAGTGTCTTCATCAAATCTATCCTCGGCTTCATCTTTGATTTCCCCAAGGGCATCTCTACGGCAAAATGAAGTGCTGGTTTGGGGAGTAGAAGTTCCTACTTGGCTCCTAAAAGTTGAGGTACCTACTTGTGAAGATCTACTCTCAGAATCACTCTCTAAATTGTTCTCTGTGGAACTACCGGAGGGCGACGAAGAACTACTCGAAGTGGCTGAAGACATATTCTAAGAGAAGCTACGGTGTGGAGAGCTATGAAAAGGAAATAGATATGTGCCGAACAGGAAGAGAAGAAGAGAAACTTACTTGTTGACAGATGAGCCGAACAGAGTGAGAGTGAGTAGCAGGGGGCAAATGAGGAGAGGAGTCCAAATATATAGAAGAGTGTTGGAATAACCGCCCCTACGAAGGCGGCAACATTCAAGACACGTGTCGTCCGGGATTCCCGGAGCATTAAATTTTGAAATTCAAAATTAACCGCCTCAACATTCAAGACGCCTTCATGGTTCCCTGACACGTGGCAAGACAAAAGGCTGATCCATTTCCGACCAGGACGTCCGAGCAGAGGTCCCGACCAGGACGTCCGACCAGAGGTCCCGACCAGGTTGTCCGACCAGAGGTCCCGACCAGGAAGTCCGACCAGAGGTCCCGACCAGGACGTCCGATCAGAGGTCCCGACCAGGAAGTCCGACCAGAGGTCCCGACCAGGTTGTCCGACCAGAGGTCCCGACCAGGAAGTCCGAGCATAGGTCCCGACCAGGTTGTCCGACCAGAGGTCCCGACCAGGAAGTCCGACCAGACCTCCCGACCAGGACGCCCGACCAGACATCCCGACCAGGATGCCCGACCAGACCTCCCGACCAGGACGCCCGACCAGACCTCCCGACCAGGATGTCCGACCAGACCTCCCGACCAGGATGCCCGACCAGACCTCCCGACCAGGATGTCCGACCAGACCTCCCTAACACATGCTTCTGAGTGCAGAATTCTAAAAAGTTCCGCTGAATGACAAACCTGGATAATTCTTAGCTGAACTGCCTTCGGTCTGTTGTTACACATGTGCCTTTAACCGTTCGCTCAAGGGAACCGTCAAAGGCAGGGGCATTATGATATAGCTAAAATATCCCCCTAACCAACTTATGACACGTGGCATGGATGACTTTGAGCGGAACTGAGGAATCTGTATCGGGACAGAGTCTGAGGGAGGTGATAGAATCCGTTTAGGACTTAACTGCTAAAAGGATTTGTCCTGGTAGGACTCTACTACGTGAGGGATCAGCGAGGAAAGAATCCTAAAGGAGAGAGGAGTCGGGGAAATGGCCTACATAAGGGGAAAATCCTCAGGTACACAGACAAGTTCACACACAAGCACCCAGTGCATTCTTACGCTATTCAGAGCTCTACCCTAGTAGCAACGTTCTGACTTTAGCATCGGAGCCGCCTCCACCGGAACATCCCCGGTGGTCACTCCGTGTTCTATTTTGCAGGTCCAACTCCTAGCCGTGGATCCCGATCAATATTCTAGCAGCAACACGTGCTTTGTTTGCCTAATTTAGTGCTAAGATCCTAGACAAAAGATAAAAGGATATTTGCTATTATTCCACATTAACAAACCTAAAAAAAGAAAAAGGACCAAGAACATGGCGTGCTTGGTTAGCGTCTCATGTTCTGAAAAGCCACAGCGTCTTCCTCTCTCTTTCCTCAGCCTCTTCAGTTACGTGGAGCAACTCTATCCTCTCCTCCTCCGTGGCCGTCTTCGTCCTATCAAGCGGAGGCAGTAAATCCTCCAACTCAACCAACACTTGTCCGTCATCTACACCTGCCGCGGATTCTCCCAGCATTGCCCACCAACGCATCTCCACTTCCGCAGTTTCCTTCCCTTTCTCCAACGAACCCCTCTCGAGCTCTGCTCCTTCGTTCTCTGCTTCCTCCGGAACTCTCATCTTCTTCTGCAGGCCTTCTAGGCTCTGTGTATCGTTAGATCCATTGAACACGAGATTCTCAACATTGGCCGCCATGAGCAAAAACCCCTAAGAATTTGTGATCTGAGAATGATAACCACACGTCTATGTATCTATATAGGGGAGAAGGCGAGAGACCCAAAATACGCTTCCTGCGATCCGAGAGCAATAACTGCAGGTGTATATATAGAGAAGATTCAATAGGAATCCTTGTCGAAATTTGATACGTATTGATTCAATACGAAATTTGAATCAGTACGAATCCTAGGGCTATGATATTCGAGGATGCTTGAAATCATGAACAAACTAGGAAATTAAAAATTTGTCAGAAAAGTCAAATTTATGCAATGCCATTCAGTCTCTATGCTTTGCTCGTTATCGGCCGTTTTGCCAAATAAAACCCCTTGAGTATCCGATCTGAAACCAGGAGCGAACTTTCTTGCTTTCGAAATGCAGCAACTGCACTCAAAATCTGCTAAAGTTTTTATGAAAGAAAAAAAAACCTTTGGTTGCTCAAAGATAGTTGCTACCCCTCCTACAATAATAATTAACTCTTACTAGATAATTAACGGTCACTAGATATTACACGATAATTTTTAACAGTACTTTTTTAAGCAACTAATTAAAGTTTTTAAAAATATTAAGGACAAGTAATCCGTCGTTATATATTATTATAATTATCTTCATACGGTCTAGTAGCAGTCTAAAATTCTCCTTCCATGTAGGGGAATCTATACCGTGTTATCCGCGTGACCATCCCATGAGGCAATGTGTCGGGGCATAACAAATATTTAGGTGTCAAAACTTCTATTGTCGAACATGTCCATTCACCACCGCCTTGAACCGCCGCTACACCAGTGCCGTGGACCAACACCATACGACCATTCTCATATTCCGGTGGCCATCGCCAATTGAAGGTCACAAGAATACAATCACAAATTCAAGCACCATTGAATGTCACGACGCAACACCATTCAAGGTCACTTTCACCAAACCCGACCTACAACCTTCACCCCACCACCACTTTTGTCGTGTCCACCACAACTACCATAAACTCACCACCAAGTCCCACCTGATCTACGCATTCAAAATATCACAGTAAACACCACATAAAGTTACAATCTCATCAAAATCAAGATAAAAAAACAATTATGTGAATTTTCAGCCTCAACCCGCCGGTTCTGGAAAGTATCTAGAGCAAACCATTTTCAAACAAATGAATCATAGATCCAATGGAATTTTAGGATTGATTTGAGTACTAACCATGAAGATCAGCCATGACTAACTACAGTGAACTCTGAAGGAAGAAGAAAGGAACAGAAACTGAAAAGCAAAAAATATTGAGTTTTAAGCGGTAAATGAAACTTTTACATTTTAATAAATGATAGGGGCCGATATTAAATCTTTGTACCTAAATATCAACAAAACCTTATTACTCCGTATTTAAAACGTATCGAATCAGACTTTTAACACTTATCTTTTCGACCGAAAGAGTTTGACGGCTAATGGAAGCTGAAAAACATTAAAAATTCAAGATAGATGATATAATGATATCTATAAAAGCTAGTCCACATGGCTAAGAATTTCTCTAGTTATTGGTCTTAATAGGATGACGTAGAATGAAAAACTGTTAGGAAAACACTAACACCCACCCCTCTCAGACGCTACATTGCACCACCACACCTGATAACACCTACCTCCACGCCCTACAATACCCACCACTCCCAGCCACTAGACCCTACCACCACGCTATAGGCAACAACTACCACCATGCTAAACAACCCCCCCCCCCCCCCGTGTGCCACATCCCACCATTACGGGAGATAACATACACTACCACCATGCTGCACAACACCCACCATCGCTCCAACCCGCTACACCCCACCACACTACCACCTTCAACAATTTGACACTTAGACCTCCCCCACCGTTTCTGTAACCTCCACCCTCTACATACCCAGCGCCACCACCATCATAGATCTGACCAAGTATCACCACCGTCCCCATACCTAGCGCCACCACCATCACATATTTGAACCAGCACCACCCTCCTCACCATACCTAGCACTACCACTATTACAGATCCAACCACCATTCCACTGTCGCCATACCTCCCTCATCAACACCAGTACTGACCCAACCACCACACCCCCATAGCCATATACCGCCCACCCAACCATCAGCCTTCACCACATCCACAAAAGCCGGCCACCACCGCTAACAACTATTGAGGTTCCATATTGAGGTTGTCTGTATTGATTTCAACTGTTAAAATTCCGTCTAGATTCTGGATTGCCCACCCACCCAATGATTTCAATGGAGGTTGTCTGTATTGAGATTCTTTATGTTTTTTTTTCCTTTCTGTGTTCTGTTTGGATTTTGTTTCTAATGGTGTGACAATAGTTTGGTGTGTGCGTGCACGTGGGGTGGGGTTTGTGATTGGTATCTCTCTCTATATATGTCAAAGCAATTCGAGATCTAAACTTAATATTAAAGGAGTTTAGCATTCTTTCAAAAAGTTTTCTTTTGTATTGATAGTATATCCTTTTATACAAGAGATGTGAGTTATTAAACTTGTTAATACAAGGTAGGTATTTACAATGGTAGAATTATGACTTTCCCTAAGGTAACTACTTGCAATCAAAGAATGGCTAGAATATGGGCTTTTTGTCAAGGTAAGTATTCTGAATTCCTCATTTTTGAAAAGTCCCTAATATTGCTCCATTGTGCCCCTTCAAGTTAGGAGTGGTATCAACAACTCCTAAATTGACAATATGCCGTTCAAATTTCTTTTTGGAGAAAGCTTTGGTGAGTGTGTCAGCGGCGTAGACATGGTGATATTTTTCTGTTGAACTTGATTCCGAACAAAGTAAAAGTCAATAGCGATATGCTTCATGCGACTATGAAAGACCGGATTGTGACCCAAATAGGCTGCACTAATATTGTCACAGTGCATTGTAGGAAAACTTGAGAGATGAGCCCGAAGTTCATGCAAGAGATTGGTTATCCAATTTGTTTTCAGCAACTGCACCGCCCACAACCCGATATTCGGCCTCTATGGACGACCGAGCAATAGTGCGTTTTTTACACCCCCAAAATTTCTGAAGTGTTAGTCAATCAATCGATCAATCACCTTAGTGGTACAAATAATCTCAATACCTTAAAATAGATTCAATGTATACCAGAGCTTCTACAATTCCTAAATTAACAATCTAACCATTAAAGTATACGGAACAAAGTATACAAACAAAGAACTGCAAAAAATGTTTTCCCTCGCAGGCTTAACTAACCAAATGATAGAAACTACATTCGTTCCAAATCAAGGCTCTAAATCTTCTGATTAATCTACCGGTGATTATTGCCTAGCGAAGGGAAACAAAAAGAAGGTGAGTAATTTAGAGCTCAGTAGGTTGTTCAAAAAAATCATAAGAGGGAATACAAACGATTTACAGATTTAATACGATTGCAATATATATGGGGAAAGATTCAACTCAATGCCTTAAGCCAGATATCAATAAGAACACTTTCAGATACAATGCAAACAATTATAGATGAAATTGAACATGAATAATTGCAAAGCACAGAGACATTGCAACGTAATCACTTTGCAAAGCCGGAAAAGCGATGCTCACTAACACTGACAACTACATATGCACACTACAAGAAAACAAGGATTTTGGGATGAACTTTTAGCGACGAAAGGAATTATGTCACTAAAATGTCTTTTAGTGACGGATAAATCCGTCGGTAAATGTTCGTCGTTAAAAACTTTTAGAGACGAACAACGTCGTCGGTAAAAGTTTTGCCGATAAACATTTACCGACAGATTATTCTGTTGCTAAATATTTTTAACAAATTTTATAATTTTTGAAGGTTTTTAAAAACATTAGAAGCGTCGAAAATGTACCGTAAATTTCGTCGTTAAAGATAACTTTTGTCGACGGGCTTTTAACAACGGTATCATTCCGTCGCTAAAACTCCTCCTTAAAACACATAAGATATGCTTTCTTCTTTCTCCCATTTCTCTCTCTATCTCAAATCTCTCATCCACCGACGACCCCCTCTACAGTGACCCACATCTCCGGCGACACCACCGTCCTCCCCCTGGCCCTGCGCCACCTCCGGCAATAGCCCCATCCTCCCCCCCGATGTCGTGCCACCTCCGACAACCTTCACGGTACTGCCCACTGCTCACCATTTTCTTTCATCAGTGTCCTTAACAATTGCACTTAATTGTCGGTAGAAAAATCATAGTTTGTACAAATGCATGCTCATTTCGTTTAGTTTAATTGTTTGCTTCATAGAGTTTCTTAAAATTTTAGCAGTTATAATGCTGTTGTAAACTTGCTCTACCATGCTATTGTAAGATCCCTTAGAAAACGGAATAAATTCATATGACAAATCTGGGAAGCCTTTCATGATTTCTCTGAAGCTAGACTTCAATTGAAAATCCAGTGTAATGATATTTGTTCTCGGTATTGACAAACTGTTTAAAATGGGATGTAGTGGGCACACTGACTTTTAAAGGGACAGCGCTTGTGAAAAGAGCTTGTCATCTTTGAGTAGGCCTAAATTGTTCGCTAGAGCACAAAACTAACCCCAACTTTTGAATAGAACAATTATTAGTACTATCATTGTCAGTGGCTGAGAAACCAAATCCATTGGGTAACAAACCAATATAATCTTTCCGACCACATTGACAATCGAAAATTGATGTCCATGTGCTGTAGATAACTTCCGTTCACTGAATTGGACTTTTCCAATTAATCCATTGAAGTTACCACCACTTCCCATGTTACTTCCATTCACTGCTAAAGCCACCATCCATGTGGCATCAAATGAAACGTTGCCGTTGGACCAAGGAATGGCCCCAACCTAGGTAACTTCATCTTATATAGTGAGATGGTCTCAATAAAAGTATCGGAGAGAGGACAACATTCCCCAGAACAAACATAATTAATTGAATAAGTATACTCAGAAGAAAGTAAAAAGTAAAGAGGAGATTGAGAGGGTTAAAAGACGATACCTTTGTGCTTCTTGAAACAGATTAAAGAACAACTGCAAGTTGAAAATTTGAGTTCTTAATAACAACTGGAAAAGGTAATTAACTCTGAAACAGCAAATTCAGAGTACAGAGGTAGAAGGGGGGAAACTGGTGGTGGGGGTGTTTTACTAGGGAATGAGACATGATGCACACTTGCATTTGGATTGTGCTTCGTCGTGTACTTGTGGCACCCCTTTGCTGGATATCTATAGATTTGTGTACTTGTTGCACTGTACCCAGTTGGATTGATCGAGATATCTATGATTGCCTGAAATTGTTAGACTTCTTTATATCAATTTTTCTTCTTTATATAATTTTGTTAACTGTGCATTGAGCATTTGAAAATTTAAGAATTGAGATTGTTGATTGTGCATTGAGAATTGAGATTGTTGACGAAGAATGAGACCTAATTGGATTAAGATATCTGTTAGGTAGCACGGACAAGGACACCGCGTCCGATTGACACTGACACCGATTTGCTTTTTACTTGTGGACCCTTCTTCAAGAGTTGTCCAAAACTTCTTCTAAATATGTTCGACACGGTGTCCGATAATTAAAAATTAAATCAATATCTATGAAAATTGCTGAGAGGTGTCGACCGCATGTTTAGATGTGTCAGTGAGGTGTCGAGGTGTCGGTAGGTACAGACACCGCGTCCGATCGACACGGACACCGAAATGTCATATTTTAGCTTTATACTTGTGGACACTTCTTCAAGAGGTGTCCAACACCTCTTTAAGGGGTGACCGACAATTAAAAAATAAATCAATATCTTTAGACACTGCTGAGAGGTGTCAGACACGTGTCTGGAGGTGTCGGACACCATACCGACACCCCGTATAAGGTGTCGGTAGGTACGGACACCACATCTGATCGACACCGACACCAAAATGTCATATTTTGGCTTTATATTTGTTGACACTTCTTCAAGAGGTATCTGACACCTCTTCAAGGGGTGATTGACATGGTGTCTGACAATTAAAAAATAAATTAATATCTTCGGATACCACTAAGAGGTGTCGAGCACGTGTCCAGAGGTGTCAGACACCTGTCGGTAGGTGTCGGACACGTGTCCGGAGGTGTCAGACACCATACCGACATCCCATATAAGGTGTCGGGGCTTTCTAGGATATATGTGATTTAGTTGTAATTGTTAGACTTCTTTATATAATTTTGTTAATTGTGCATTGAACATTTGAGAATTGAGAATGTTGATGGAGGATGGGACTCAATTGGATTGAGATGTCTGTTAGGTAGCATGGACACCGCGTCGTATCGACACCGACATTGAAATGTCATATTTTGACTTTATACTTGTGGACACTTATTCAAGAGGTGTCTGGCACCTCTTCAAGGGGTGATCAACACGGTGTCTGGCAATTAAAAAATAAATCAATATCTTTGAGCACCACTAAAAGGTGCCGGACACGTGTCCAGAGGTGTCGAACCCGTGTTCGGAGGTGTCAGACACCATACCGACACCCTATATGAGGTGTCGGTGCTTTCTAGGATATTTGTGATTTACTTGTAATTGTTAGAATTCTTTATATCAATTTTCATTCTTTATATAATATTGTTAACTGTGCATTAAACATTTGAAAATTGAGAATTGAGATTGTTGACTGTGCATTAAGCATTTGAGAATTGAGATTGTTGACGGAGGATATGACCCAATTGGATTGAGATATCTGTGATTTAGTTGAATGGCTGGTTGTTGAATTTAGGTTAATTAGGTTAACGCGATACTTTTAGCACCCTTTGGAATCTCATCGTGGCTCTACCACTGGCTATAATCAGCCCTAATTAGTCCCGATTAACCCTAATAAACCCAATTAATCCTAATTAGCTCTAATTAGTTTTAATTAACCCTAAGAACCCTAATTAGCCCAAATTAGTCATAATTAACACTAATCAGTTCAAATTAAATCCTAATTAGCCCTAATTACTCATATCTTAGTAACCCGTAATTAGATTAATGAAACCCTAAACCTAACTAAAACCCAATTAGCTCTAATGAACCCAATTAACCTTAATTGATTATAGTTAGCCTAATGAGTCGTAATTAACCCTAATAACCCAATTAAGCCTAACTAGCCCTAATTAGGACTAATCAACACTAATTCGCACAATTAAACCCCAATTAGCTCGAAATAACCCTAATTAGTCCTAATCAACCCTAATTAGCTATAATTTGCCCAAAATACTCCTAATTAACACTAATTAGCCTTAACATATCGTAATAAACCCTATTAGATTAATTAAACCCTAAACGCAAAACCCTATTAATTGTAATTAATCCTAATAACCCAGTTAACCCTAATTAGCCTTAATTAGGACTAATCAACATTAATCCGCATAATTAAACTCTAATTAGCTAATTAGGGTTGATTAGTACTAATAAGAGCTAATAAAAATATTGTAATATTTTTATGATATAAAGAAGTTTTCAACTTGGGTTTTATAAATTGAGTTGGTTTAGTACTGAATCCCTATTGTATTTGATTCAGCAAAACGAATGATTTTAAAATAGTTTTGACACTTTTTAAATCCTTATTTCAGTTTTGGATACTAATTGCTATTTTAGGCTTTTCTGGTATTAAAGAAAATTAATTTTATTTAAACTAATGAAAATTCATAGTATAACTTGTTATGCTGTTTTAAGCTATAAAATTATTTTATAAGGATTTTTAATGAAGTTTGGGGTGTCTTAATACCTTATAGATAGTAAGGAGTTATTAGTTAAGTTGGCCGTCCATATTTTTTTGTTTCGGTTTAGGTTAAGAGTATGGAGTGAGTAATTAGCATAGGATTTATAGTGGTATGATGTGGAATTTGTTCTAATAAGTAAATTCTCAATTTAGGTTAAATCGAGGAATTTGAACAAGTTCAATAGCAACTCATAGCTTGGACTGAGGTAAGAGATTTCTATCCGAAACCCGATTAATCAAATTGATCTCGTATGTATTTTATTTTTATTTGTCATCGAAATTGTTTGAACTCCGTTACATTGATAAAAAAAAATGTTTATTGCCTTGAAAACCTTTTGTTGAGCCTTAAAATGTTCATTGAAATACTTATCCATGCCCATTATTAATTACTCGTTGGGTATCGATTTATTCGTTGTCTTAGTGATTATTGCACTCTGTATATTAACATAAGTTAGTGTATTGAGGCGTTCTAAGGATGGTGTGTATTGGGGGTGTGATAAGGATGGTCTGTTATGGCGAAAAACGCTAGCACCTTAATGGTCTAGCCAGTATACATATGCATATGTAGTTGTCAGTGTTAGTGGGCACCGCTAGATTAATTGGAAGACTTAGAGCCTTGATTTGGAACGAATGTAGTTTCTATCGTTTTGTCAGTTAAGCCTGCAAGGAAAAACATTTTTTGCAGTTCTTTGTTCCGTATACTTTGTTCTGTGTGCTTTAATTGTTAGATTGTTAATTTGGAAATTGTAGAAGCTCTGGTATACGTTGAATCTATTTTAAGGGATTCAGATTATCTGTACCACTAAGGTGATCGATTGATTGATTGACTAACACTTCAGAAATTTCGGGGTGTAAAAAACGCACTATTGCTCAGTCGTCCATAGAGGCTGAGGAGAGAGAGAGAGGAAGACGCTGTGGCTTTTCAGAACATGAGACGCTAACCAAGCACGCCATGTTCTTGGTCCTTTTTCTTTTTTTAGGTTTGTTAATGTGGAATAATAGCAAATATCCTTTTATCTTTTGTCTGGGATCTTAGCTTGGAATTAGGCAAAGCAAAGCATGAATAAAAGTTCAACTTAACTAGCGAGTTTCTTTCCTGCGCATTCCTTTGCCTTTTCCTATATTTTGAGGTGGTAAGTATTTTCGTGTCTACTGCTTCGCTTGTCTAGCTTGTAGATCAGGTTGCCACGCCTGTTCGCGTGGCTTCTCCTTTACAGGCCTGGTCATTGTCTATTTTCCATCAGGTGATCTCCAGAGCAATGATAGTCCAATGGTACTTTAGACTATCTTCCTTTGGATTGTTTGGGTAGTGATCAGGTCTTAATTAGATCGTTTAGTTTCAAATCCTAGTTGTAACCCTTCTAGAACAGAAAACTCAGCTACTCGCAACATTTAATGCTCCCCATTTCATTCTTCCTGGTGCTCAATGGATAATGTCTCCCTATCGATTAGGCTCTTTTTATTGCTTTATTGGTGCTTCTAGATCAAAACGATGAAGATAGTCTCTTCCGAGTTTGGTCATGATTGGCGCTGCGCACAGCTTCTATTTGTTGCCTCGGCCAAAATTTTGTTCTGAAACTTAATTTTTTGTAGCGTACAATATTGCACTAGCTTTTGACATCACACACTATTGAACATTGTCCGTAAATCATCAAAGATTAACAGTAAAATGATACCTATTAAATTCAAATAAGAAATGTAAACATAAGAAGGAATGACTTAATTTAGTGTTCATCTTCAAGTTCAAAAGTGTCTATCGTACCAACAAAAGCTTCATCACTGCAGGCATCGGCATTTCGAACAGCATATTCTTAGCAGAGCTTTTGGTTCTTTATTTTGAGGCGCTTTTCGTTTTTTTCCCTTTCCATTTACCATTTAAATCTTTTCATAGCAGTAATTGATAACAATTTGTAGGGAGGATCAAGAACTGTTGCCACAGCTAGTTTAACATTGTAAGACTCCTAATATTTTAGCAACTTAGGATGGCCGTGCTTGTTGACACTTGATTCTCACTTTCCATCTATTCCATTATAGGCAAGGACGTGAGAGAGAAAGCTGAATGCTAAAATGGCTAAACCTAAAATAATATTTTTATAGCACATATTTTAGGGTAACCAGTACACGACCCTAACTTAATTGTGACTTACAGTCGATCCAAATATGGATCAAATTTCAACAGGTCTCTGTTTTATATTCTCATATGCACCCCTCTTTTGGCAACGAGTGGGATCGACCCGCAATTACGGGTAATTTTTTGCCAGGTCCAGAACTATGAATTCTTTGGAGGGTAATTAGAAGAAGTACTATCATTGGGACCCATTTGTATGGTCTTCACGTGACTCAAAAAAAAAGAGTTTATAGTGCTTGCTTATTTCTGTGAAGAAGAAACTTTTGGTTCGCTGACTGCCAAATATAGTTAGCAGTTTAAACGGTAAATGGCATTCAGCCCCTTATGGTTTGCTCGTCTTGACAAACAGAGCCCTGAGATTTCAATTTGGAGTAACTACCCTAACGTTTTCAAACAGAACCCCATTCAAGACCTCGTCCCTATTTTGGTTGTTCCCCTTATTTTATCATAGCCATCAAAATAGGGACGAGGTCTTGAGGTTTTTCACGTTATTTTATCATAGCCATCAATTGTTTGATCCTTACTCTTCCAAAATCTTCCTCGCATGATGTTAAATCTGTTGAAAATCAATTTCCATTTCAGAATCCGTTTGCTCAAAGGAAATCTAATTTTACCAGCATCTGTTGGCATGATATTAGCATCACCACCTTAGAAACTCCCATCAAACCCTCTACCATTCCCATCTTTTTTTATTTATCCGCTGCTCTCATTATTCACTGTACGCCTCCTAAACAGCAGTCTCCAATGTCAACTCATACAACACTTCTCCAGCAGGCCGACCAGACTACCTCACAAGTTCATTTTCAAATACCTCAACTCCAGACATATCGGGTTCCACCTCGTCTGCCTCTGCCAGCTCTTCAAATCCTAGGCCCACTTCCTCCATGCCAACTGACAACCACCCAAAACCGAGCAGTCACAAGATCTCAACACAATTTTCTGTGATCTTGTCACCACCACCGATCTCAGCACTCCTTCTAGCTATAAGCAAGCACAAAAATATCCATAGTGGTGAACAGCCCTTCAAGTTGATTTTGATGCACTCGTAATAAAGTCAAACTTGATTTTTTGTTCCTTCTCGCACGTCCCAAAATATTGTTGATTACAAGTAGCGGTTTCATATCAAATGGAAAGCTCATCACTACAAGAAAAATGGCATCTAGCAACCGTCGAAAAATGTTGTCATAGCCCAAATGACCGTTGCCACTCCCAATAGTTGTGGTCATACACTGCTGCTGTAGGTCTCGCTGCGATAGACATGGTAGCGGCCATATGTCTTTCCTCCGTTGGATACTTATGTCCCATATCGCAGCAGCCAATGACCGCTGCTGCAGGCCTATGGCAACATTATGCGGACCGCTGCTATAGCTTTCATGGTTTCTTATCACATGTGATCGGTACAAGGCCCGTCTCATTGCCAAAGGATTCACGCAACGCTCATGTATCAACTTTTCTTCTACTTTCAATCCAGTTGTAAAACCAACCAATGTATGTATTGTGCTGTCCCTAGCAAACCACCACGGCAAGGCACTATGTCAACTAGACATCAACAACGCCTTTCTTCAAGATCACTTAGAGGAAGAAGTGTACATGCACAAATCGAAGGCTTTTGAACATCCTGAGCTTCCATTTCATGTCTGTCGGCTAAAAAAACAATCTACAGACTCAAACAGGCGCCTCATGCTTGGTAGAATGAGCTGAAACAATTTCTCGTCACCTATGGCTTTCAAAAGTCACACTTGGACAGCTCTCTTTTTATTCTCCATCACTCTAGCGTGGTTCTATATCTCTTGGTCTATGTGGACGACATCATTCTTTGTGGCAACAACGAGACTGCTCTATCTAATGTCATTGTCGATCTTTCCTATCATTTCTCTCTCAAGGATGTTGGACATTTAAATTGCATCCTTGGGATTGAAGTGGTTCGTCGTAAGGATGGTGTTCTTCATTCTCAATCCAAGTACATTGCTGATCTGCCCCACAACTTCTTCAAATATCCATGATGGTTCATCCCCTACAGATGCAAAAAACTATCGCACACGGCCATGGGCAAGCTTCAATATCTCACTTTCACTCCCCCTGATATTAGATTTGTCATCAACAAATTATCTCAGTTCATGCATTCACCATCTTCAATCCATTGGCAAACCATCAAGCATCTCCTTCGCAATCTCAAGCACACCATACTTACAGCCTTCTTCTTCAAAAAATATCACCACCAAATCTTCATGCATACTCAG
>JAVXUP010003403.1:0-70377 GCA_033070095.1 Escallonia herrerae | reverse complement strand
ATGACTTGGGAACGATTTAAAGGTATTCTCTTTGAGAAGTATTTTTCTCAAAATGTAAAAGATCAAAAAGAGGAAGAATTCTTGAAGCTCGTATCAAATGATTTGTCAGTAGCCAATATGAGGCAAAGTTCACCTCATTGTCAAGATATGCCCGCATCTAGTTGACACCGAAAATTGTAAAGCAAGAAGGTTCGAGAAAGGATTGAAGCGCGGCATCAAGAACAGATTATTGACTTTGAAACTTTCGACATATGCCAAGGTGGTTAAACGGGAAAAAATTCTAGAGACGGATTACGAGGAGTTTCTAAAAGAGTAGGAGCAATGGAGACACAAAAGGAGCCGTGCAGAAGCTTCGGACAAGAACAAGAGTGGTGGTCAAATCAAGAGGAAAGCAACTTTACAAGAGAGCATGCAATTGATTCAAAGAGTTACGAAGGTTTGCCACATCTGCAGCAAGTATGCCCTGCTATCATTTGAAAAATTCATGTTTTAATTGTGGAAAGCTAGGGCATTATGCTATAGATTGCCCTTATCCAAAAAAAGGGAAGACTTATAACACTCAAGCTCCTATTGGAGCTAAACCACCCGTGGGAGACCAAAAGCCGAGAGTACAAGGTCGTGCTTATGCTTGACAGCCAAAGATGCCACAACTTCCAATGACATAATGGCAGGTATAGTTTCGATCAGTTCTTATTCTTTTCATACATTGTTTGACCCTGGGTCCACTCAGTCGTTTATAACCTCTTCCCTTGTTTGGTATCGATTGTGTACAAGCCTTGTTTGGTACACATTGAGGGTAGGGTGTTTACCTACTGACCTTATAGCTATGGACATTCAGGATTTTGACGTCATTCTCGGCATGGACTGGTTGTCTTCCTATCATGCCTCGTTAGATTGCTATGCCAAAGAAGTACATTTTTAGATTCTCGATCAACCTAAGTTCAAGTATAAGGGTACTACTTCTAATACTTCGTCTTGCCTTATATCTGCCTTACGAGCTAGACGTTTGCTTCAGAAAGGGTGTCAAGGATATTTAGCTTACATTGTGGATACTCGTATAGCTATACAGAACTTATCCAATATTCTTGTCGTTAACAAAGTCTTGGACGTGTTTGATGCCGAGGAAAGTGGGTTCGCCGTCGACATGGAGGTGACAAAAGGAATGCAGTCCAAGTCAGATGCCAAGTGTCATGATGTGGGACACAACAAGGGCGGAGCAAGGGCAGAGACCAAGGGTGGCAGTGCTGTAAGGGTGATGGCGCGATGCAAATATACGACGACAGTCACAGTTCGATGCTTAGGTCCAGAGTCAGGGTCCTGTATGTTTCTCTCTAGGATTCTAGAGTGAGAAAGTGAAAACGTTCAAGTCTTGCCAAATGAATTCTCAAGACCTTTATTTATAGAAGTTGAGATGATGATGCCATCACGCGACACGTGGCGCTCCTAGGGAGTGACACGTCACCAAGGAGTCCACAGCATCGCTATGTCTATCTGGAAAGACTGGCTCCCACAGCGTCGGTATGGCCAGAGAACCCCTTGATCTAGCCACCAATCCAAGTACTTACAGAGTCCCACAGACCAGGAAGTGGTAAGGAAGACCCAACGTCCAATTGCCAAGCGGACTAGGCCCGATGCCCTCCGAAGACCTGCCCCGTCTTGGAGTGACCCGGGGGTCATAGTTCATTGGGGTACCGATGCAAGCCCCCAGTGCCGGAGCATGTAGGCCAATCACGAAGACACCCTGGCGGAGATAGTGTCCTAGAGGAGTCGCCTATCCCACGGGTGAGTCCTTGTGCCGAAGTACTCAGAGAGCATCAAGGTAGCATCCCGGAGGAGCCGTCTATCTGGCTGAAGGGGAGTTAATAAGCTCCCTGACAGAGATAGTGTCCCGAAGGAGTCGCCTATTCCCTGACAGAGATAGATAGTGTCCCGACGGAGTCGCCTATTCCCTGACTGAGATAGATAGTGTCCCGACGGAGTCGCCTATTCCCTGACAGAGATAGTGTCCCGAAGGAGTCGCCTATTCCGTAGGCCGAGGTAGCATCTCGAAGGAGCCATCTACCTGGCCGGCCAAGATAGCATCCCTGAGGATCCATTTACATGGCAGAAGGGGAGTTGAAGAGCTCCCTGGCGGAGATAGTGTCCTGGAGGAGTCACCTACCCTCGCAGGTGAGTCCTTGTGCCGGAGCACTCAGAGAGCGTCAAGGTAACATCCCGGAGGAGCCGTCTACCTGACTGGCCTAGGTAGCATTCCAGTGGAGCGTCTACTTGGCAGAAGGGGAGTTGAATAGCTCCCTGACAGAGATAGTGTCCCAGAAGAGTCGCCTATCCCCACGAGTGAGTCCTTGTGTCGGAGCACTCGGAGCGAGCCAAGGTAGCATCTTTGAGGAGCCATCTACCCAACTGGCCGAGGTAGCATCCTGGAGGAGCCGTCTACCTGGCAGAAGGGGAGTTATAAAGCTCAGTGGCAGAGATAGCGTCCCAAAGGAGTCATATATCCCCGCATAATGCTACACACTCTAGAGAGTGGGTCGAAGCATGTTCCACCTCCATGGTGGGGGTGCATGGTGTGATGAATGAGTGTGGTGCCCAGAGGCCTGTAACATGACTGTGGCGCATGCGCGGGATGAGGTGCGTATGGTGCCGGGGGCACGGCATTGTGACAGAGAGCCTGGGGGCACAACTGTATCAGTGGTGCTACGCATGGGCGCGACAGAGTATGTAAGGTTCCGGGGGCACTGTAGTGTGACAAGGAGCTAAAAGGCATGACTGTATCAGTGGTGCGAAGCATGGCACTGTAGAGTGTTGGAATACAACGCCCGAACACAGGGCGACGGGGGTCGTAGAGTGAGGTAAAGTGGGACGGGGGTCGCTGAGTGAGGTCTGGAGTGACGAGGGTCGCGGAGTGAGGTCCGACACTACGGGGGTTGCAGAGTGATGTTCGGGCCCTTTAAGAGTAGTGCAGATGTTAAGGAGATAGGCCAAAGGCCAACCCTTTAGGGGAAGGCCAAGGCCAACCCTTGAGGAAGGCTGAGGCCCACCCCAAGGGGAGGCTGAGGCCGAGGCTGACCCCATGGGGAGGTTGAGGCTGACCCCATAGGGTGGCCGGGGCCGATCCCCAAGGGGGAGGCCGAGGCCGACCCAAAGGAGGAGGCCGAGGCCGAGGCTGACCCCAAGGGGGAGGCCAAGGCTGAGGCCTACCCCAAGGGGAAGGCCAAGGTGTGCCGACGGGCGACAGGTGATGTGCGACGGTCAGAGCATGATGAGCAGTCGCACAAGGATGAGTTTCTTGGTGACGAAGTCACATGACTTGAGCGTGCATGTTTTGGACCGATTGAAAGCGTTTAATATTTGTGTCAACATGTCATGCAAAATGGGACCCCCAGTAGGCCTTTGGGTGCACCATAATAGGTTGGGAGCATAAGCCCCCAGCGTGGGGTATGCACGGAGGGGTAACCCGAGCGACATTGCACGCATATTCGCAAGTTCACACTTAGAAGAATTTTTTATGTTTGTTGGTTCGAATGTTTTTGACGTCGTCACTATGTTATCAGGATAAGGACTAGGTGGCTCGAGCCACCCCGTGCACCACCTACTGAAGCCTGAGTATGGTTAGGAGTTAACATAAGGACACGAGGATAGGGTGCAGGGGCGCGGGTGACAGGGGTCACAGAGGCAGTGCCCGGGCGATGGGTGACAAGCGTCGCAGAGACGTAACCCATCGATAGGTGACAAGCGTCGCGGAGACGACGCACGGGCGCGAGCGATGGGGGTCGTGGAGTGAGGTCCGTTGCAACGGGGTCACAGAGACGGGGGTCGTGGAGTCGGCGCCCGGGCAACGATCGTCGCGGTAGTGGTTCGAGCTGGCTCGCGCACCACCTACCAAGGACGTTACTGTCGGAAGACGTCGTCACATGGGGCGTGATCAAATTTGCCAAAAAAATTTCTAAGTGTAGAAAAGTATGAAATGGGTAGGGGTGCGATGTGCAAAATGGGGGGCAACCCACGACGGGCGCTGGGACGCTGGTGATGCAAGGCGGTCAATGTTGCAAAAAAAAATTTTGAAGTGTTAGCCTTGGTGTGCAGTCGTTGGATGAATGTGGGAAGGTTGAAGGTGGTGAGATGTAGGCCTTGTGTAGTGAAGGCCAAGGGTATGGGCCGGGGTTTTGACGGTTGTGGCCGGTGGTGTTGACGGGGCCTTGGGTTTGGTGTGGGAGGGCCAGTTTGAATGGAAGGGGAAAAAAGATGAAGAAGAAAGAAAAAAAAAGGGAAAGAAAAAAAAGAAAAGGAAGAAGAAGAAAAGAAAAGAAAGAAAGAAAAGGAAAAAGAAAAGAAAATAAGGGGGAGAGGGTCGGCGGCAGCCCGAGGCAAGGGTCGGCCACAGGGGTTGTGGGGGGGGGGTGAGGCCGAGGGGTAGGGGACGGGAAGGGCCAAAGCTAAGGGGGAGGGGAGAGATGAAGGGGGCAGGGCGGGATAGTGGCGACGCGAGGCCCGGGTAGGCTAGCGAGGGGGAGCAACGGAGTGCCGCGGGGGGAGGATGAAGGGAGGTGGACTGAGGCCGAGGGGGTAAAGGCCAAAGGCCAAGGGTAGTGGGCCGAGGCTGAGGGGGCGGGGGCGGGGGGAAGGGGAGGAAGGGAAGGGGCTTAGCGGCAGCGTGAAGCTGTCGTGGGTGGGCAGGGACGGGGAAGAGGCAGGAAGAGATAGGGGGTTGGTCGCCGGCGAGGGGGGCTGCCAACCAAGGCCGAGGTACGGTGCCGTAAGGAGAAGAGAGGAGGGCGGCGGCCGAGCATGGAGAAGAGAAAGAGAAAGGAAAATTTATGGTTGGGGCTGGAAATGGGTCAGGGTGGGTGGGTCGGGTTCAGTGGGGTCTGGCATTTGCGAGGGGACAGAGAGAGATATGGTGCGCGGGTAGGGGCGCAGGCTGGTCGGGTCTCGCCGGTAGGGTTCTACCGAGATCTGAATTGAATTTTGAATTACAAAATGAATTAATATTTTTTTTGTAGCCCTAAGGAGGGAGCCCCCAAGAAAATTTTCAAGATGTGCATGAAGAGAAAGAGAGGAGTGGGATGGGGAAAGGTTGTGAGGGGAGAAAGATAGGGAGATGTGGTGTTGGATTATATGAGAGGGTGAATGGGTGAAGCTGAAGAGAGCGATGAGGGAGTGCATGTTGGGAGTATGTGAGGAAGATGAAAAATTGGAAAAAATTTCTAAGTGTAGAATAAGGGTGAGAGGGTGGTGACCCGACCTCGTGCAGGCAGAGTGACACGGAGGAGGACGAAGGGGGTGAAAAATTTTCAAAAATTTTCTAAGTCTTGAGAATTTTTTCTAAGTGTTAGAAGGAGCATAGGATGTACGGAGTGAAAAATTTTGGTTACAAAATTTTTCTAAGTGTTGAGCTCAGACAAGGGTGCAAAGGGAGACTGCTAAGGGTGATCATCAGTGACCGGCTGCCAAAGAACAAAAAATTTTCTAAGTGTCAAAAAAAATGGACGAGGGGTGATGATGCGACCGTAGTAGCGTGGCTCGAGCCACCCTGCGCACCATACCAAGTAGCTGTAATGTGAGGCCGGAGAGGTTGGGAAGGGGTGAAGCCCCCAAGGGAGTGGGTGATGGCATCAACACTAGTGTCAGTAGACCTGTGCAAGAGACCTGTAGCTTGAAAATTTTCTAAGTTCGGAAAATACAACTTCATTGATAACAAAAGATAGGCAACATGCCTTGGTACATGGGGACGACATACATAGAAACTTGCAAAATGAACGAAAAAATTACAAGTGTGGACAATGCACTAAGGCATGCCAAGGCTTGGTCAGGTGGGTCATATGTCTCGCACTTAGAGTTTGAGCTCTCCGGAGGCAATCTTGTCAGCGAAGATAAAGAGGCCTCTGCACCACTTGAGGCCGTGACCGACCTTCCGATGATAGGTGCAGTAGTTGGGATGGGCTAAGTCTTCCAGGGTAGGTTCAGTGTGATTGGGCAGGGTTATGACATTATCATTGATCCATGTCTCGAGGAGAGCTCTGACTGTCTTCACATCACATGGGTATTCCGGGGCAGGCGTCGGCCGCCTTCTCTTGTCAGGGCGGGGGCACTGTAGTGTGATAAGGAGTATGTGAGGTGCCGGGGGCACTGTAGTGTGACAAGGAGCTAAAAGGTGCGACTGTATTAGTGGCGGGGAGCATGGCGGGGAAGGCCAAGGTGTGCCAACAGGCGACGGGCGATGTGCGACGGTCGGAGCGTGATGAGCAGTCGCGCAAGGATGAGTTTCTTGGTGACAAAGTCAAGTTACTTGAGCATGCATGTCTTTGACCGATTGAAAGCGTTAAATATTTGTGCCGAAGTGTCATGCAAAATAGGACCCCCAGTAGGCCTTTGGGTGCGGCCAAAATATGTTGGGTACAGTGTTTCCAGAAGAACTCCCTGGTCTTCCTCCAGATCATGAAATCGAGTTTGTTATTGACCTTATACCAGGAGCTGCTCCAATTTCTAAGGTTCCTTATCGTATGGCCCCGGCCAAGCTCAAAGAACTTAAATTGCAACTTAAAGAATCGCTCGAGAAAGGCTTCATTCGTTCAAGTGTCTCTCCTTGGGATGCTCCCATTTTATTTGTGAAGAAGAAGGACAGAACGATCAGATTGTGCATTGACTATATAGAGTTGAATCGTATTACAGTTCGCAATAAGTATCCTTTGCCACAGATTGATGATTCGTTTGATCAACTTCAAGGTGCGAAATACTTTTCCAAGATTGATTTGAGATCGGGTTACCATCAATTGAAGGTTTGAAAGGATGATATATCCAAGACTGCTTTTCGCACGAGGTACGGACACTATGAGTTTGTTGTAATGCCATTTGGATTGACTAACGCACCTGCAGCGCTTATGGATTTAATGAATCGGGTATTCAACCGATACTTGGACCAATTTGTTATAGTTTTTATTGATGACATTTTGATTTACTCCTAAAGCAAAGAAGAACATGAAGAACATTTACATATGGTTCTACAGATTTTGAGGGAAGAGAAGCTTTATGCCAAGTTCAATAAATGTGAATTTTGGCTTGAGAAAGTTGTGTTTTTAGGACATGTGGTGTCTAAAGATGGGATTTCGGTGGATCCATCAAAGGTAGAGGCAGGGTGGAATTGGGAAAGACCAAAAACAGTCGGAGAAGTTCGTAGTTTCCTTAGTTTGGCTGGTTATTATCGCAGATTTATTAAGTGATTTTCAAAGCTTGCTATTCTGTTGACTCGATTGACCCGGAAGAAGGTTCGGTTCGAGTGGTTGAAAGAGTGTGATCGTAGTTTTTCTAGAATTGAAGAAAAGATTGGTTTCAGCTCCAGTTCTTTCCTTACCTTTGGGGACTAAAGGATTTGTCGTTTATAGCGATGCTTCACGAAAAGGTTTGGGATGTGTATTGATGGAGCATGGGTGAGTTATTTCTTACGATTTGCGACAACTCAAAATGTATGAAGTGAACTTCCTGACACATGACTTGGAATTGGCTGCTGTGGTTTTTGCTTTCAAAATTTGGAGGCACAATCTCTATGGTGAGACGTGTGAGATCTACACGGATCACAAGAGTCTTAAGTTTTTATTCACGCAGAAGGAGTTGAACATGCAACAACGTCAATGGTTGAAATTTCTTAAGGATCATGACTGTAAGATTCTATATCACCCCAGGAAGGCCAATATGGTGGCCGATGCTCTCAGTCAAAAGAATACAGGTACGTGTGCCTCTCTTTTAACTTCATGTAAAGAAATTCTTACTGATCTTGAAAGTTTGAGTGTGGATGTCTTGGTTTTTAGGTCGGGGAACTATTTTGGTAATTTGATGGCGCAACCGGTCTTGATTGAAAGAATTAAGCAAGCTCAGAATGTGGACTCGAAACTAATTATGATCAAAGAGCAAGTTGGAAAGGGTCAACAGGCGGAGTTTAGGATTGATGCCGAAGGTGCATTGCGTTTTGGAAAAAGATTGTGTGTTCCTTGTGATGTAGGGTTGAAGGAGGAAATATTGCATGATGCTCATAGTTCTGGCCTCACAGTTCATTCAGGTAGTACTAAGATGTATCGGGATTTACGGGACGTGTTTTGGTGGAATGATATGAAAAGGGAGATAGAGGATTTTGTCGCTCGATGTCTTATTTGTCAATAGGTTAAAGCGAAACATCGACGACCTGCTGGACCTTTGCAACTGCTTACCATCCCTCAATGGAAGTGGGAAAGTATTGCCATGGACTTTGTATCCGGGTTACCTAGGACATGGGAAGGTCATGATTCGGTTTGGGTGATAATTGATCATTTGACTAAGTTCCGGTTAAAGTTACCTATAGCTTGGAAAGATTGACCAAACTTTATATTCAAGAGATTGTTCGACTCCATGGTGTGCCCGTTTCGATCGTTTCAAATAGAGATGCACGTTTTACATTAAGATTTTGGAGCGGGTTGCAAAATGCCTTGGGTACTCGACTTGACCTTAGTACAGCTTATCATCTTCAAAGTGATGGACAGTCAGAGAGGACCATTCAAATTCTGGAGGACATGCTTAGGGCTTGCTAGATAAACTTTAAGGATAGTTGGAGTGATCAATTGCGCTTGTTGAGTTTGCTTACATCAATAGCTTTCAGGCTAGTATTGATATGGCACCGTTTGAAGCTCTGTATGGGCGAAGATGTAGGACACCAATTTGTTGGTTTGAGGTTGGAGAAGAGAAACTTTTGGGTACCTTAGGGCTGGAGATAGTACAAGCTACATCGGAGAAAATTCGTTTGATAAGGATAATTTGCTAGTCGCTCAAAGTCGTCAGAAGAGTTATGCGGATAATAGAAGACGTGAGTTATTGTTTGAAGTAGGAGATCATGTTTTTCTCAAAGTAATGCCTTGGAGGGGGTAATGCGTTTTGAGGAAAAGGGCAAGCTTAGTCCTAGATTTATTGGACCATTTGTGATCTTGCGAAAAGTTGGACCGATCGCTTGCCAAGTTGCCTTACCTCCTAATTTGTCACAAATACATGATGTATTTATTTCGTGCATCCACTTTAAGGAATTACGTGCCAGGTCCTTCACACATTATTCATTTCGAACCTATGGAGATACGAGAGGATCTATCTTACGAGGAGAAACCAGTGGAGATTTTTTTTTTCGGTAAATAAAAATATATATCAACCGATAAAACAAAAGTACAACATCTGCAAGGGGCATACCCCCAGGAAAACAACAACGAAACGCGAGTCTTGCTAAGCAAGAGCGAATAGAAAACCTATGCTAGGCAGAAACATGCCACACTGGCCACAAAAGAAAAAGTTAATACATAACAACGAAGCTAGATCAGCAAAAGAAATACAAAGGACCCAGTAGTGACCACACGAGAAGCCATGCGGAATCTAGAAGTCCTGGTGGAAAGAGCATCACACAAAAACTGCGATAGAGCATGCCAAAAGCTGCATCGGTCTATCTGTACACAAGCCAATCACCCAAAGTCGAACTGACCAAAAGATGACGGAATCAGCCGAAAATAGAGTCGGGGAGTTGCCATTCACCCTGGAACCATCGGTTAGTCGGGGTATTGGCCACTTTTCTGCAAGAGAATAACCTCCACCGGATGATCTGCACAAGACCTGCAGAACAAGAAACCACATCAGTGTACTTATTTGGAAAGAACGAGAATTCTGCTCTCGCCAGATATAGTACACCAACGCCGCAAACGCTATTCAACAGACAGATGCCTGGAATCCAGGGCCTTGCCACTCAAAGGAAGCTCTATCAACCATACCCTGCTAACTCAACATAGGCCAGTTAAAATTGCATTTCTTTTGAATAATAGACCATAATCTGAACGTGAAAGGGCAATTAAAAAATAGATGATCATCAGACTCAAAAGGAATGCGACAGAAAACACAGCTCATGCTAGGAATAACATGATAAGCAAAAAGCCTATCCTGCGTACTTAACCTCTCCTTAATGGCCAGCCATAAGATGAAGTTATGACGTGGAACACGCCACTTACACGACAGTAAGCAAGCCCAGCTAGCTAATGGCCACTTATGACAAAAGGCTTCCCACGTACTCGCAATGGAGAAATCCCCAGAACCACTAATCGTCCAGACGATCATATCAGGCGTATTCGGGGCAGGACGAAAAGAGCTAGGGGTACTCTCGCGCAACTCCATGAGCTCAAGGGTATTGGACACAGGCCAACACCACGATGAGCCAAAGATCACAGCAGAAACCCTCGCTCGCCTATCCAGACCCGAGTCATAAATAATCCTACCAAAAAGGGTAGGAATGATAGGGCCTATCGGATGCCACCAATCAAACCACAGAGAGATCCTACTACCATCCCCAACTATATACCGAGGGAAAGAATGAATCATATCCCTAACCATGAGAATCTTACGCCAAGACCAGCTACAATCGCTAGGGCAAGAGACTTCCCAAAAACTCCGACCTATCAGAATATTGGACTTGACCCATCGCGGCCAAAGGGAGTCCGACCTAAAGGATATGATAGACCAAATATGCCTAGAGATGGCAGCAATATTCCACACCTCAATCTGCTTAATACCCAGGCCACCCTCTACCTCAGGACAACATACATCAGCCCAAGCCACCTTGGCTCCAGTGGTACAAAGGCCCGTACCCTTCCAAAGGAAGGCTCGAAAAATCCTCTCCATATCAAGAATCACTTTCTTTGGAAGGATAAAAACTGAAGCCCAGTACACTTGGATAGAGAACAAAACTGATCTAATCAATTGGACCCTACCAGCATACGACAAGTAATTGCAAATCCAATGCTTGACTTTCTTCACGATGCGGTCCAGAAGAGGGTGACAATCTTCTTTCCGCAAACAAGTGGAAATCAGAGGGACACCCAGATATCGCATAGGGAGCTTTCCCTCAAGAAAGCCAAGACAAGAAGTGATCAAAGCCTTGGTAGAAGGCTCAACACCAGAGAAAAAACATGGCTCTTATCGGATTGGGGACAAGTCCCGAGAACTGCTGGAAGACAGAGAGCCCATGTTTCAAGATCTGAACCGAAGGAAGGTCACCTCGACAAAAAAGCATGAGATCATTAGCAAAGGCAAGCTGGAAGATACCATCATTTTGGCACCTCCAGTGGTACCGAAACTGACTACCAACTACTAATCTCTGCAACATCCCTGCAAGAACATCCATGCAAATAACAAAAAGGTAGGGGACATCGGATCCCCCTGCCTGATACCTCGCCTACCCTGAAAGAAACCATTAGACTCCCCGTTTATGATGATCGAAAAGCTCGTGCTAGAGACACAGGCTTTGATCCATCTAATAACCGTGGGGGGAAATCTAAGGCAATTCAACACATCAAAGAGAAAATCCCAATGCAAATAATCATAGGCCTTCATCAAATCCACCTTCATAGCACATCTAGGTACCCTGAAGTCCTCCCGATGATAGTTCCGCATGAGCTCCTGAGATAAGAGGATATTATCTGCAATACTCCGAGAGGCAACAAAGGCCGTCTGGGAAGGATCAATGAGGTCCCCAAGCACCACCTTAACACGATTAGCAATGATCTAGGCTATGCATTTATAAATCGTGTTACAACAAGAAATAGGCCTGTAATCATTGAGACTCGAGGGATTAGTCACTTTGGGAATTAAGACAAGAAAAGTATGGTTAACTTCTTTGAGAAGCTGACCATTACCAAAAAAATCTTGAATCGCTTCCACAATCTCTTCCCCCACAATATGCCATGCCCTCTTAAAAAAGAGGGTGTTATACCCATCAGGACCAGGGGATTTACCATCCTTGAGAGAGAAGAAAACCTTTCGAATCTCATCCTCAGAAACCTCTCGAGCCATCTCACACTGCTGAGAATCAGAAAGGGATTTTGACATCCAGTTCCTCAGTTCAATCAAACCCGGATGGTGACCCGGCCCACGAGTTCCCAACAAACTCTGAAAATGGTCAACAGTCAAAGCCTTAATCAAATCCAAGTCTTCAAGGATAGACCTGTCAGATCGAAGAATAGAACTGATTTTATTAAAATTCCTTCTCTTATTAACTGACTTAAAGAAAAATTTGTTATTTTTATCTCCCACAACAAGCCAGTGAATCCTAGATTTTTGCTTTAGAAAACTCTCCTCCTCAGCACTCACTCTAGCAAAAAGTTCAAGCTTCTCCTTTTCAATCTGACGCCACACTGGGTCAAGAGGGTTCAACGCTAACATGCTCTGGGCATACTCCAAAGAAATCCTAGCCTCATTAAGTCTACCTGATATGTTGCTAAAGTGTTCCTTATTGAAGTCCTTAAGCTGTAGCTTAAGCAGCTTTAGCTTCCTGACAACCCTGAACAAAGCACAGCCGGCAAGGGGCGTGCCCCACACTTTAGCAACTAAAGGCAAAAATTTATGGTGATTGGCCCACATATCAAAAAATTTAAACGGCTTAGGCACCTTGTCAACTTTGACAAGAGAGTGGACGAGGATAGGTGAATGATCAGAGATACCTCTAGAACAAAAAACCGCTTCAGATTTAGGAAAATTAGATATCCAAGTATCATTAATAAGGACACGGTCAAGCTTCCTACAAATAGTATCACCATTATCTTGACAGTTAGTCCAAGTGGAGATTTTAGACCGTAAGGATCAAATTTTGCACACTAAGACTATTAAGTTAGTTAAGGTGCTTTGTCGTAACCATTCAATGGAAGAAGCGACGTGGGAACTCGAGGATGCTATGCGCAAAAAGCACCCTCATCTCTTTGACGTTTAAGGTACGTTTTAATTCCGCGAACGGAATTCTTTTAAGGGGGGAGAATGTAATACCCGAAAATTTTTCTTTTCTTGTGCATAATTATTATTTTAAGTAAATAAGTTTGTGGTCTTTTGATAATATTAAGAAAATGGTTTTTATCGTTTCTGAAATTTTCGGTCGAATGAAAAGTGGTTTCATTCTAATCAAAGTGGGAAGATTAGTGATGTCTTGGTGTATGAAGAATTCAGTGGAATGAAAATAAGTTTTCGGTCGACTTAAAAGTTTTCGGTCGAATGAAAATAAGTTTTCAGTAGACTTAAAAGTTTTCGACCTAGTGGACACAAAGCTCATTTTGAAGGTGACCACTGCCTGATCCGTCATGCCTCAGATGGAGTACTCTGGTTGGTAAGCGAGATGGTAACATTTACACTCTATCTTTTGATACATAGACTCTTCTCGAGAGGTGTGCCTTTCTGTTCAACATAATGATATTTGGTTGTGGCATCATAGATTAGGTCATGTGCATATGGATCTAATCAAGAAACTACTCTTGAAAGAGCTTGTCAGAAGCTTAACAAAGTTAAAGTTTGTCAAGGATAAGGTTTATGATGCCTGCCAATACGGAAAACAGTCAAAAACATCTTTTCAAGTCAAAAATGTTGTTTCTACCTCTCGTTCTCTTCAACTTCTTCATTTAGATCTTTTTGGCTCCACAAGAAACGCTGGCCTAGGTGGAAAATTTTATACCTTCGTCATCGTTGACGGTTTTTCAAGATACACCTGGGTTCTTTTTCTAACTCATAAGGATGAAACTTTTTAAAAATTCTTTAACCTTGTAAAGTTTCTAGAAAATGAGAAGGAGTTGAAACTTGTGAAAATTCAAAGTGATCATGGCGGTGAATTTGAAAAAGATTTATATCTTTTTGAGATCAAAATGGCATTGTTCATGAGTTTTTTGCTCCTCGAACTCCCTAACAAAATGGGTTGTAGATAGAGAATCGTACTCCTCAAGAGATGGCCAGAACAATGCTTCATGAAAACTCTTTGTTAAAATATTTTTGGGCCGAAGCCGTCAGCACTTCTTGTTACGTATTGAACATGGTTCTTATCAGACCAATCCTTGATAAAACTACTTACCAACTTTTCTCAAATTGAGAACCAAAAATTGATTATTTTAAGGTATTCAGTTGTAAATGTTTTATTTTGAACAATCATGAGAACTTAGGTAAGTTTGATGCAAAATCTGATGAGGGTATTTTTTTTTGTTATTCCTTAAAGAGTAGAGTATATAGAGTTTATAATTGTAAGACTCTTGCTATTGAAGAGTCCATGCATGTTGTATTTGAAGAATCTAAAGTTGAAACATCACGTAAGCATGCATGTGATGATGACAAGGAACTCTCTCCCGACTTAAACAACAAGTTGGATGTTTCCTCAAATGAAGGAGAGTGCTCAAAGTCATTTCAAAAAGAAAATGCTGAGACACAACCGCTTCCAAAGAGCTGGAGATATTCCTCTAGCCACCCGAAGGAGCAAGTAATCGCTAATGTTGAGCATGGAGTAACGACACGGTCTTCGGTAAATCTATTCTATGTTGATTTTGCTTTTCTTTCTCAAATACAGCCTAAATATATTTCTGAGGCTCTAAAAGATGATGGGTGAATTGTTGCCATTCAAGAAGAATTAAATCAATTTGAAAGAAGCGATGTTTCGTCACTAGTCCTGCCTCATGTTCAACAAAAGGTCACTGGCACCAAGTAGATTTTTCAAACCAAACTTGATGAAGAGGGCCATATTGTTCAAAACAAGGCTAGACTAGTTGCTCAAGGATACAATCAAGTTGAAGGGGTTGATTTCGATGAAACTTTTGCCCCTATTACTTGACTTGAAGCTATCCAAATGCTCTTGGCATTTTCATGTCACATGAATTTCAAACTCTTTCAAATGGACGTGAAAAGTGCCTTCTTGAATGGGTAATTTAGGAGGAAATTTTTGTTAAACAACCTTCCGGCTTTGAAAACGAAAAATACACCAATCATGTTTTTAAATTGAAAAAGGCATTGTACGGTCTTAAACAAGCTCCTTGAGCTTGGTACAATTGTCTTAGCAACTTTTTTATTGATTATGGATTCTCTCGTGACCAAGTCAATACCACTCGCTTCATAAAGTCTCGAAATTCACATATTCTTATAGTTCAAATTTACATTGATGATATTATTTTTGGAGCCACTAACGATGATCTACGCCAAGAGTTTGCTAAAAGTATGCGCAGAGAATTCGAGATGAGCATGATGGGAGAACTTACCTTTTTCCTTCGACTCCAAATCAAGCAATCAAAGGAAGGAATCTTCATTAATTAGTCCAAGTACATGCAGAAGCTTTTGAACCGGTTTGGTATGGATAGTGCTAAACCTAGAGTTACCCTATCTCTCCTAAGGTCAATCTAGTCAAAGATGAAAATGGTAAAGATGTTATTCAAAAACTTTACTGTGGTACGATTGGTAGTTTACTTTATCTTATCGCCTTTAGACCTTATATTATGTTTAGTGTATGCATCTGTGCTCGTTTTCAAGCATGTCCCAAAGAATCCCATCTTACCACGGTAAAACATATTTTTAAATATCTTTTTGGGACGATAAATCTAGGACTTTGGTATCCGTGAAATTCCTCTCTTGATCTAGTAGGTTTCTCTGATTTCATCTATGCCGAGTGTCTTGTCGATCGTAAAAGTACCAGTGGTACTTGCCAATTTTTTTATGGATGCCCGTAAGAATAAACCTTCTGCTCATCTTCCCTTTGGTCTTCTTCTGACCAAAGTGTTTTCATGTATCCCTTCCCTCGACAGTCTCAGAATGTGTCTATTCTGAGCACGCACATTCTTCAAGAGACTTCTCTTCGTCATACGGGTTTTACCATTCTCACTGACCCAGTTACTCATGCTCATTCTCTTGAGCGTGTAGCACCTTCTGATTCGACTCACGCATCTGAGTCCTTTTCTGCTCTGACCCCTTCCTTTCACCCACCTCCGCTGACTAACCCTTCTTAGAGGTTGGCCATAATATGAGAAGCTGCAAATGACCAATTCACCCCAATTTTAGGCTGTCAAGAAAGCAAGGTGGACAGGTATATTTTTTGTAACCTTTAATTTTTTTTATTATTTATATCATGCATATGTTAACACCCTTATTTTGGCTATATAGACTTCTGGTGGCAATATAAGTGAGGCATGATAGGTAGTGGAACAAAGTCATTTTTGAAAGTGTAAGCATCAAAGTATAGTGCATTTTGACTTATTGTATATCCACTGTTAGGGTAAGCACTTTAAGCGTTATGGTTTATAACTAGGTATTTACTGCCAATGTTAATGCTAGTGCCACTGATACTGCACATGCAAAGGCAAGTGCAAGTGCAAGTGTCGGTGCTAGCGCTAGTGTTGGCACAGGAGCGGGTGTGGGTGCAGGTGCAGGTGCAAGTGCTAGTGCACGTGCAGGTGCAAGTGCTAGTGCACGTGCAAGTGCAAGTGCAATTGCAAATGAAAATGCAGGTAAGGCTAGTCAACTAAGAAATGAAAAGGGAGTTATTACGAAAATAAAGGACACTGTGTAGAAGATTTGCACCAAAAAGGATTGGCAGCCCCAACCATATGGCACCTCGTGATGCTACTAGTGAACCACCACCAGTTGGACCTACTACTGCTACACCACCTGTGGTTGATGCTGCAACAGGGGCTAGATTTGCTCCTACAACTACTGTGTCCAAACTGCCTCCTTATTGGACTTAGGGGACTTCTGATGTTGATGTTGCTTCAACACCTGCTGCTACTTCTAGCAGGTTACAATCTGCCTTGACTCAGTGAATTATAAACATTTCACTTTAACTATATACCTAGCTTATTACAATATGATGAGACATCAAGGGGACCGTTATTGCTTGAAGCAGCTTTGAGAAGGCAACAGAGGATGAAGGTTGCTAATAAAAAGAGACAGAGGGATCTCGTTGCAAAACAAACAATTGTTGGTGGGAAGAAGGGTCATGTTGTCAAAAAGCAGTTCGATGGTCGTAAACTGAAGACTTCGGATGTATTTTAGTTTATCTTTTTGTATTGTTTGTAAACTGAAGACTTTGGATGTATTTTACTTTATGTTTTTTATTGGTCTTGTTGGAAAGTACTTGAATGTACTTTGGATGTACTGAGACATGTTGGATGTATTATTGGTCTTGTTGGAAAGTTCATGTGCTTGGTGGTTTTTATGGTGATCTTTCAAAACAGGTTAATGCATCTTATAGTTCTTTTTATTGTTGTGAGTTTTTGACACTTGATGTGTTGTCATAGACCATATCCACAATGTGTGTTTACACTTAAAACAGGTTCACAAACAACATTTTCATTAGACATTTGTTTGCATTACACAAATATGTGTGGTAACACTTTTGTTTGCATTACACATTTGCATTACAAAGGATAGATTTGCATTACACAACACATTTGCAGTATAATTAAACATAGAGAGCTGCATTGTTACACAGTGCATTTGCAAGACAGGGATTAGCATAACAAAAGTTCCAATTAAAGTTGTCTTATAAAGCCTCTCCCTTTTACGGGATGTAGCCAATTCAAGCTGCTTGATATTGGCGAACATATTGCTAAGAACATCACTCCCTTTTCTAGACATTGGAGGATCAATCCAATCAAAATATTCACAATTTCCTTAGATCTAGAAGAACAAAAACTTGAAATGTTAGGAAAATCAATTACATTTCAAAATTTAAAAAACTCACCACACCAATATCATAATCATAGTACATACCCCATACATAGCTCACCCGAAAAATCTTCTTTCAAAGTTTTGAACAATGAAGGAAGTTTAGACCGGAGCTAGAACATCACAGTGGTATAGCTTCATGTTGATTCCTCGTTTTGGCATAGCATTGTGATCCATTATAGTAGGAAGATGTGGGTGGAGAACTTAAATGTAGTTGGAGGTTGGTAGTGGAAGAAATGAGGGCGGGGGAGGGGGTTTATGTGTTATAAAGTGGCTAAAATGGCAATTTGGTCTTTAAAAATTACATTTTGGGCTCCATATGTTTCCCTAAAAAAAACACAACTAATTTGAATGTTTTTCGTCAACTGTGCCCAAATTCTGTAACTGTGAGAGGGGGGTTTAGTGCTTAAGTTTGAAGTAGAGCGGGGCAAATCGCACAGCGTGTAAAGTATAGGGAGTCATTAGCTATTTGTCCCAAAAAAACAAAACTCTAGCTAGATTAGCTGGCATCCAGAAAAGTCTAGCCACCTACCCTTCCTCATTTTTGACTCATCTCGAGACAGAACTCCAAGAAAGAAGTTCCATTACATCTTGGACAAAAAACATGACTACTAGAAACTATGTGCTAAGCTTCACTGGGCCTGTGAAGGAGACCAGAACACACACTTCTTTCATATGTCGAACCTCAGCCATCATAGGATAAACAATATTTATCATTTAAAAAATACAAATGATTGTTAGACAAGCAAAAAAATGAAATTCAGGGCCTCTTTATAACTCACCTCAATTTAACGCTAGTCACGTTAAAACTCCACTCATTCTTGGAATTTTTCAGCTCAATACAGAGAACATTTAGACTACCAAGACATAAATGACACTCCCTTTGATACCAAAATTAAAAATGCTCTCTTTAACATGGGCCCCAACAAAGCACCGGGTTCGGACGGCTTCTATCCAGGAGTGTTTTGAAAATTCTAGGACATATTTGGGACAGACATCTCCACGTTTGTCAAATCCTACTTTTCTAGACAATCTATCAACTCGGACATAAACAAAACAAGTGCATGTTTTTTTCCAAAAAAGTAGCACCCAGAAACCGAATCCCACTTTCGTTCCATTACCCTATGTAATCCTAGCAACATAAATCATCTCCCGTATTCTTGTTAACCAACTGAGATCGATCATTGACACCATAATTCACCCAAATCAAACCATTTTTTTTGAAAGATCGGAGAGCAGCTGATAACATTATTATTGCTAATGAAATGCTTCACACAATCAGGCACAAAAAAGGATAAAGAGGGCTCTTTATGGCTAAATTGGATCATGAAAAGGCTTATGACCATCTATCCTAGGATTTCCTCTTTCAAGCCCTTCAAAAAAAGGGCTTCCCTCGATAGACCATTAAAATGATCATGAATTGTGTCTCCACTGTCTAGTAAGCCATTCTTTGGCATGGAAAACCTTAGAGTTCTTTTAGCCCCCTTGTGACCTCCAACGGGGTGACCTTTTATCGCCCTACCTTGTTATCATATCCCTAAATAGTGTCCGTCCACCTAACTCAAGCTGAGGATGCTAAACTCCTCTAACCAATTAAGGTGACACAATCAGGGTATTGGTATCTTCCACCTCAGGTTCGCTGATGATATCCTTTTGTTTGGACGAGATACGAAAGATAGCGGTCAAAACTTCATGAACACACTGAACTCATTCAGCTCAGTGGCGGTTCTTCACATAAATGTGGCCAAATAAAAAAAATCATTTTATCCAAAAACACAAATAGAGACATTCGGCATTACTTCAAGCACTCTGCCAAGCTCCCAATCATGGACAAATTTAATTCGTACCTGGGGGTTCCGCTGACCCATGGACGCATTATTAAGGAACAATTTTCCCACAGCCTGGATAAAACTTGTAACAAACTCGCTACCTCGAAAACTAAAACACTCTCTTTAATGGACAAGGCTACTGTGGTAAAAGCGGTTTTAAACTCCATCACCATCTATTGAATGCAACCGTATATGCTCCCAACAAGCGTTGCTAACCATAATGACACTTTAGGCAAAAGTTTTCTTTGGGGCCATTCTGAAACTGAACACAAATGGCATGGTATTTGTAAGAACACTATCCCTAGGTTGAATTTCATGGGGGTCTTCGCATCCATCAAATAAGTAAATTGAACCAAGTTATGTTCATGAATCTAGTTTGGTGTCTTTGGACTAAACCGGATTTTCTATGGGCAAAAGTTAACAAAGCTAAGTATTTCCCACAAGATTTAATCTAGACGACCAAAGAAAAAATACGGGCTCCAATTTCTGGATACATATCTTACGTGCTAGAGATAGGATGAAGGAGACTAATTGTTGCCGTATGGGAAATGGCACGAATATTTCTTTTTTCTTTTGAACCACAAATGGCTTCCTATGGGAAACATTAGATCTCTGATGCTCAAACCTATTCCTCATCACACCGACACTCTGAAAGTTATGACTGTCATCAAGGACCATACCTGGAATAGACAAGCTCTAAAATTGCTAGTGCCCCTTAACATTTTAAATCAGATCTTGGACATCCCTATTCCTATTCACCATGACCTGAAGCCATCTTATGGACATTTGATAAAGGTAAATGCTCGGTCACTTCGAATTATAACTCCCTATTTAAAACTACCCTTACACATAAGTACGACTAGCAATGGATTTGGAATCTTTTGATCCCACCTCGGACTCAACACTTTCTATGCAATCCCACTCAGTTCAAGATTCATTTGGATCCAAAACAAACTCTGCCCCCACAACTGCGATAAGCTTGAAATAATTGACCATGTCCTTTGCCGTTGCCCAACTATTCAATCTATCTGGCAAGATATCTCACCAAAAAAATGCACACATTCGTTACAGAAACCTACGTTCTTAGTGTGAATCCCTCGCCATTCCAAATTTTCTGACTTTACGCACAATATTCTTTGGCCCACTTTGGTCGGTTTTTCAAATTTCCATTGTTTGGAACCATCGCAACAACTAGTTATTCTCCATATATCGTTCCTAGCCTAATTGGAAATCATTCGGGAGACCATGGCCTTCGCAAATGAATACATGTTTTTTGCTAATCGCTTGAACACTAATACTCATCACTTCTCGATCAAAAAAATTAAATGGACTCCCCTTCCGGAAGGATGGGTTAAAATCAACACGGATGGAAGTGTAAAAGAACGAAATAGGCCAGCAAGTGGGGTTGCTTTATTATGAGATTCTACAAGCCGATGGATAATAGGATGTTCTAGAAAAATTCACATACAAAATAGCCACATAGCTGAATGCTAGGCTATTCGTGATGACCTATGTCTCACTTGGAACAAGAACCACCAAAAAATTTTACTAGATGTTGATGATATGAGTGTGGTGCATTATCTCTTACATGATGTACCCTTTCATCCCGTTATTTGACATTTTAGTTCTTGACTGTATGGCTCTCTTTAACCGTACAAGGCAGGTTCATGTTTCCCATGCTTATAGGGAAACAAACTTCTATGCGGACCAAATTACTAAGCAGGCAGGTAATCAGCGATGTGCATACCATCTTTGGAAGCATGCGCCTATCTTTTTGTCAAACTTCCTGCACAACGATGCTAGTGGGAGAGTCACCCCAGGATGTGTGACTTAACCTTTTGCTATATAAATAAACTATCTCCTATTTTCTCCCCAAAAAAAAAAGAAGGGACGGTTTTTGGCCATTGCAAAATCCGTACCAAAATAATAAAACAAACAACACCAAAAATTTGCCATTTGAAATACGAATGAAAAACGTATTCTATCTAGAAATAGAGGGAAAACCTTTAGGGATCACAAAATGAAATCATATTTTTCGTATTTTTGACAATGAGGTGATGGAATCACATGGAAGTAAATGGAGAATGTTTGAGTCATAACGTTTGGGGCTATTTGCTTATAACAATATTTATCCTCTAAAATTCTGCAGAAGATAACAATGTATATGTCTTTCAAGATAAAATAAATGAATATTGTGACCATTGCATAATAGTGACTAGACAAAAATCTAGAGCAAGAGAGGATGGGATAATTTTCAGAGCGAGGAAAACCAAGGTTTTATGCATCAAGAGGTGCTTATAAACATGTAGCAAGGCCTCATGCACCAAGAGGTGCTTATGAACAGGTGCATCAACTAATAGTAGTTAAATGATCATGCAAGTATTATTTAATAGTCATTTTAATCGACGCCATAAAGGAGTGTTTTCAGAACCAATACAAAAACAATTATGTTGGGGGGAATTTGAACATTCATGACTTTTCGTTCAAACATCAGTCTGATTTGCTGCCAAAAAAAAAAGGTTGGGCTCCGGGCAAAGGCTCCTAACAACAGTGCGAGGTTACTTCAATAATACCTTCACACTGCCACAGGCCTAGGTGCGTCATGTGTTCACCCCATCGCTCATGCTAGCCAATGTCCATTCCCACTTTGTGTTACTAGAACAGTGTAACCTATCATATAGCTATAAAACTCATTAATTTTTCATCTTCTAAGCGTTGTGGGAATGCCACGTTTGAACCTCTAAAGTTCCTTTTTTTCTTTCAACTTTGAAATCTTATATCTAGATGAAAGTATGTAATTTTTATCGGCCCTTATACATTGGAGTGTAACATATAGGATTCAAGGTCCAATTTTAATATATTTTCTAATAGTTTCCCCCAACTTTTTAAAAAATAGAATTTCCACATTTTTAGCTTTAAAATGAACATCTTTCCATCATATGGTAGATCCTACTAAGAGTTATTTTACAACTTGAACCTTTACCGCATATCATTTATAGTTAACTGCTTTAACTAGAAAGCCTTACTGACCAACATTAAATACTATATGTATAACCTACTAACCAAAATTTTCAATTATATACACATCCATGACCTTGTGCTACATATCACAATTTTTATTAGGGTAAATTACACATGACACCCCTGAAGTTTACCCTAAACTACACATGGCTCCGCCTAAATATTATTATTACTCCCGCTCCCTATGGTTTGTCATTATATTACACAAAACCCACTTCCGTTAGGGAACCATCAAAAAAATTTAGGGCAACACAAATTTATTATGATATACTAAAAGTGCCCCTAGATCTTCCCCTTTCTTTCTTCCGTCCAGATTTTGGCAGTATCAAAATCCGTCAAAATCTAGTGCCCAAAGCTAGGATTTTGCTGGAGTCAACCTCGGTGTTTTGACAGCACTTGATAACTTTTAACGGCACTGACTTGTCAATACCTATATCCTCATTGATACTGCGAACATATAATTTTCTATTCAAATACCTTGGAAGGTCATGTGTTCCATCAGAACATAAAGAGTCATGTTCAACTTCAGATATGCTAGGATTCAAGGCCCTATCACTGCTATATGAATGCCTTCTCTGTGTGTCAGGAACAATAATAGAAGTTTCCTTCACGTAGTTGGAATCAGACCATCGGACAGGGAAAGTATGTCTTCTGGGGCTATTAATACTTAAATGAATTTTAAGGACACGAGGTTGAAGAAAAGGATGCCTCAGCAACTTTGCAACCTCTCAAAACAGAGCCACGGTTCAAAGACAAGGAGAAATCCAACATATAGAGTTCAAGCAAACGCATCTAGATGATTTAAATGTACCAACTTTCAACTTAATCGCTGATAGGTGCATAAACTGGGGTCCAAGATTAGGAGCCCAGTTCTGGGTTTTTTTTCCTGCTCCCTTCGCCGGTTATAAGATTCACAATTGGTTGTTTTCGCGAAGAGATGGGGGCGATGATGGGTCGTGGTGGCTACAGTTGGTGGCCTGTGGCTTTGCCGACAGTGGTTGTGACAGTCCAAAGGGTGCTGTGGCGCGCGCGCGCGCGCGCGTGTGTGTGTGTGTGAGAGAGAGAGAGAGAGAGAGGGGTAAGTGAACTTGTTTATCAGGGATATGACCGTCCTTTCATTAATTTTGTTAACTCTGTAAAAAGAAAAATAGAAATGTGTAGCTTAGTGTAATAATAATATTTAGGCGGAGCCGTGTGTACTTTAGGGTAAACCTCAAGGGCGCCATGTGTAATTTATCCTTTTTATTAATGTCTTAGAAACGAGCTTTAAATTTCTCCACGGTCCCACTTTCTACACTTATATAAGTAGATCTAGTAAGGTGCATTTCTATAATCTATACCCTCCTTTAATGATAGATTGCTAAAGTAACATTTTTACACTCATCTTGTTCTCTGTATAGGTATGGACTCTTGTTCTCTGTAGAAGTATGCACTGCCTCAATAGGACATGAAGATTAAAGCCTTCAATCCTTTAGTGCATCCGTGATTATAAATACAAAGTGGGTATCATCAAACAAGAAGACTAGAAATTACTCTAATGTCTAGTTGGTTTCAACTTGCATGTTATATATCTCATTTCAAAAGCTTAGTACCCATCTCCTTGGAAATCATTCATATTTCGTCCTTGCTTAGGCCTTTAATAAAGAAATCCACCAAAATTTACTTTGAACTTCACATAACTAATAGTAGCTACTCATATTCTAAGTTATTCTTTAACATAGATATGTCTTATTATTATCAAGCACAAATTTAGCATGCATTGGCCTGGCCGTAGATCCATAGTAGAACGAAGAATCACATTTTGCTTTTAGTTACCCTAAGAAATGACACTTCCATGAAATTTGAACTTTGTTTCATGAGAGTCTGTAATGTAGTTTACAACTATGTACCCTTCTAATATGACATATTGTTTAGAGAAACACAATATTTTCGATCAGTTTTTCTTTTAAACTACTGTAATCTCCTTCCTTTTATTTCAGTACAAGTTTTATCTATTGTTCAGTTTTTCATTTTTTTTCAATCATTTATTATGTATCGTTACTTTTTTCTTGTGGTCGTGAGTAATACAATCTCAGTATTAGAGTAATGATATACCTAGTTGGGCTGAAAAGCCTAACCGATAAATCATATAGTTGGTGAAACGCTTGAAGTTGCCACAATAGCTAATGGTGTTATTGACTTGCATTTTGGAGATTATATATAACATAATGAGGATTTCTTTTCGTTGAGTGAAGCTGGATTAGGATGGCGAGGAGAGGAACAAAGCTTAATCAAAGTTATAGAGAAACATTCAGTATAATAGCTAGAGAGCTTAGGACTTTTGGAAAGTCATGTAGTCTTAAGTTCTGTAAGTGTTGGAGCGTAAGTGATGACCTAGTAGGTTCGAGCTTAGCGTTACGTTTTTATAGGGAATTGTGACGATGAATATTCAAGAACCATAAATTCTTGTGTGGATTTTAGGCAGTGCACCGATGCTGTAATGGTTGCTAATAGAGTCGTGTAGCAAAAGCGTAATGCTTGGACATCGTCAAAGTTATGAAATTCGAGGAAAATTTTCTTTTAGGAGAATGTAATATTTCGGTCTTAAATTAAGATTGCATTTCATTATGATAAATTTACATAGACTGTTATCAACCATTGTTGGTTTGGTGAGACTTCACTGCATGACGACAATCTAAAGGTATAAATAGAGACAGGGTAAAATGTTCAGACATTCTAGACTGACAGAGCTTAGGTATTACGATTCTGTAGACTCGAACCTAGGTGAACAATTGATCGAGCTTAGCTATATGATTCTGTAGACTTTAGAACCGAGTGAAGGAAAGCCTAAGTTTTGGACAAGAATGTTAGCGAAAACTTTAATGCCTTAGCTGAACCATAGTAATGGTTAGACATCAGAATACGCAGTGAAAGCGTAGTTGGGACATCGTTTGATTTGAGACATCGATGTGCGAATGCTTATAGGAATGGGATAAATATTTCAAGGTTGGGTAATGATGTCCGATTATTATAAAACCTTAGGCCATAATCGAAATCTTATAGTATAGTGAAACGTTCGAAGCTGCTATTGATGTTTTCGACTAATATTTTGGAGATTATGTGCAAGATTCGACAACACCTTTGTTTAGGAGTTACGTATAGTTAAAGCGCAGTGTTTTGGACATTGATAGTTGTTGTGAAATTTCGAGGACGAAATTTTTATAAGTGGGGGAGAATGTAACACCCCGATATTTTTAGGATTTAATTAGAAATTTTAGCGACTTTTATACGGAAGATTTAACGTCGATTTTGATGAGTGTAATTTTATCGATAAAATTTTAGCGACGATATATATGTATAACGTCGACGTATATCTTAGCGGCGAACTCGCTATCCTAGAATCTGTATAAAAATTTCTAGTGACAATTAAAATTTTTAGTAGCGGTGTACTTATTTGCGACGAATTGTCGAACAGGATGGCGTGACAACCCATTTATAATTTTTCTTACACATCACGTAGCGTAAATATTATGTTTTGGGATCGTCTTGGCAATAGTAAGTTTGTGTTAGAAGAATTAGCGACAAATAAGGAGTAGGTTTTCTTTTTAATCTAACTAGGGTTTCACTCCACACGTGTGTGTGTGTGTGTGTGTGTATTTGTGTTGAAACGGCACAGCCATCCAAGGCATTTCAGCCGTCAACCAAATGCTCTAGAGAAAGAGAGAGAGAGTGAGAGAGAGAGAAGGAACGGTGACAAGATTTCCGGCGAAGCTTTCCGGTGAGTTTCTCCGTCTTTTTCCTCTTGTTTATTTCATAAATTATGGTAGTGAGGGGCTCGGTAAATGGCTGTGAGAATGGGAATTGCCATGAGTACCCATGGCTACCGTCAATCGACCTCTGCGGCACCTCCAAGATTCAGACAAGAGGGGCTGTCGGGGGGTTGGAATTGCGTGTAATTTTGCTGGTTGTGTGAGTGTTTGAGTTGTAGGTGTGTAGTGAAGGGCTGAAATCTGAGCCGTGAGAGATAGTGTGTGTTTTGCTTGTGTTAATATGTGTTACAACAGTATGTGCATATTTGTTAAAGGAGGGTGTTTTATGTGTAGCAATTACGGTTAGTGAATTGGTTGGTTTGCTTGGCCTGTTACCTTCCACTTTCATGCTAGTCTGTGGGGTCTAAATTGTAGCTGATCAGGATTTTGGTGCTTCCTCATGGTGCTTGGCCTCGTCATAATGAGTCCAGTAGTTATTTTTGTTATATGGCTTGAGTAGGAAGAAGGCAGCTCGTGGTTCTGTGAGGTGCAAAGGTTCATAGAAGTTGCCAAGCTTAAAAAGGAAGATTTATGGTTGCGTGGAAGTTGAGGGAAAAAGAAAAATGATAAGTGGAATTGAAAGAGAAAAAAAAAAGGTGAAGCTGTAAGTTTAGAATGGTGGGAAAGAGACTGTAAAATAGAGATTATAAGACCCTCTGCCATGAGGCAGTGGGTAATGTTGTGTAGGCTGTGATGTTTTGCGTTTGTGTGATGCATGTGTACAGTAGCCATACGTGAGTGTGTATGTGTATGGTGTGTGTAAATGGTGAGTGTGTGCAGTGGGTGAAAGGAGTTGGCAAAGAAGATGGGTGTGTAATATTTTTCTGGGTATGGTTGGTGTACATGAAAGGAGTGAGAGTTATGGGAATGAAAGCAGATGTGTTTAAGTGTGTGTTTTCCTTTGGGTGTTAACAGGTGAGTGAGCAGAGAAGATGAGAGTGTGTTATGTATTGTGAAAGTGTACAAATGGGTTTTGTGAGTACAAAACAAAGTGAAAATGGTGTCTGTATATTGGGCAGGAAAGTGAAGCAGTAGCTTTCATGGGTGGTGTTTTGAGCATGGTTATGAGTGTTGTGAGTGTAAGAATGAATGTGTAGATATAGTGTGCATATATGTATGTAAATGGAGTGTTGTAGTATGCTAGAGGTGAGAGTGAAGCTGCATGAACAGTAACAGTGAGCTGGTGAGTGTGTTCTGGGTTGGACAAAAGGTGAAAGGAAGCAGATGATGATGAACAGCGATGGGTTTATGCTGTAAAGTGGTACACTGTGCTTGTACAGTTGTACCACGTAACTGTTGGTACGGTACACTTCTCCAAAAATTCTGAAACTTTACAGGAAGTTTCTTAGTACAATATTAGAATTTCTGTGAAAATTTCATATTTTTCTGATGTCGTTTGGTATTTCTAGTATTTTTGTAAATGCAGCTATCCTAAAATTTGTTTTGAGAATTTGCAATTAATATTAAATTCCGTAAAAATTACAGCAGGACTTTTACAGTAGAAAGACAACTCAGTTTAAGTTTCATTAATTTCTGAGTTGATTTAGTACATCAACCTGTATCGCATTTGATTTAATGAAACGAATGATTTTAAAATGATTTCGGTGCTTTTTAAATTCCAATTTTAATTTCTGTATTTTTCTTATATATTATAAAGCTATCATGAACATTATGAAACTTTGATTTGAGTTAGAAGCATTAATTGTTAATTTTGGGCTTTTTCTGGTAATTAAGAAAATCATTTTTAATTCAAAAATTCAAAAAATTTATATTATAACTTTTTATGGTGTTTTGAGTTACAAAAGTATTTTATAATAATTTAGTATCATTTTTGGAGTGTCTTAACGCTTTTCAGAGTGTGCGTGGTTATCCGTTGGGTTTAGCCGTTCGAGAAATCTGATTCGTTTTCATTTACGTTAAGAGTGTCGGAGTGAGCAACGATTAAGATTTAGTATTATATTAATAGTTGGTGAGGCTAGGTTGAATTCTAATAATTAATTTGCCCATTTAGGTTAACTTGAGGTTTTGAACAAGGTTGAATAGCAGCGAGCGCATAGCTTGGACTGAGGTAAGGGATTTTCATCCGAGCCTAACTCCTCTATTTGATTCATATGTTATTCTGATTTGCTATCGTTATTTCTTTGGACTCAATTATAATTGTGATGAAATTGTATCGATTATCCTTAATAACCTTTGTTTGAGCCTGACACGTTTATTAAAAATCTCATTCGATGCTCTGTACTTATTTCTCTTTGAGTGTCGATTTATTCATTGTAATATCGCTTATTGCATTCTGCATATTGGCATGAGATAGTTTATTGAGGAGTTATAAGGATGGTTTGTATCGGGGGTGATATAAGGATGGTCTGTTATTGTCGGAAAATGCTAGTACCTTGAGGGTCTAGCCAGTGTTCATATGCATATGTAACCATATTGTTAATGAGCACTGCCTGTGTGGCTTTGCTAAGTGTTACCCTGTACTGCCTGTGTGGCTTTGCAATATACTCATGTCCAATATCACTTGCATTGTTTCAGTGAAATTGAAAGTGTACTCATTGAATCTTAAATTGAGAAATTTGAGAACATTGTCTCTATATTGTCATTGATATAATTTTCTGACCAATTCATTTGTAATCCCTACTGAATGTTGAGCGACCTTACTGAGCTCTCGAAAGCTCACTCCCTTTTTCTATTCCCTTCTGCAGGAATAACTGTCAGTAAGATTTCGGGACGGACGAGCTTGGATTTCAAAGTAGTTTATATGTTCTTACATTATTATTTATTTGAGCCTTGTTAGAGAACCGTTATGTAATGTAATAATTTAAGTACTTTACTATTGTTTTGGGACAATTTGTCAAGATAGTTGATGGATTATAGTGCTCTGACATGGATGTTATTGTGATTGAGCCTTAGCGAGGACGCTAAGGTATAAGGAGGGAAGATTATAATATCCCACATCGGATGTGGAATAGTATGAGATGACTCTTATAAGACCTTGCCAAGGAACTCATAAGTACCTACTTGGCTAGCCCGGGCAATGCCCTGTGGTGGGGCCGTGGACCGGGTCGTTACATTTTGAGTCTCTAATGGATTTCTAACTCTTCCCTTTCTTTCCATGATAATTGCCTTTCTTTAGAGTGCAGATTATGTAGTTGATCCCATGGCTATATACATCTTGCTAGCTCTTCCTTTTTATAGCTACAATTGCATAATTGATCACTTCTTTTCTTTACAACTTGTTGGAAAATCTATTCCAGTTGGAAATTTCAGTGATGGATTATTCTCAAATACAAGCTTACTTGAAGAGGGGATGTAGCTTTTAGAATGTGTATGGAAAGAAATTTCACTTTTATAGAGAAGTTGAAAATTCATTGTACAAAATCTCTTCTTTGGATTGTAATAAGATGAATTTACCAAATTCTAAGTGGGATTTGGTGCATTAAAAACTCCTCTAGAAATAAGTAGTCCACACTATTCTTTTTTTTTTTTCAAAATATCTTCCGCTAATGTAGCTACATTTTAAGAGGAAGTGCTTCTTTTTTGTGTTCATGGTTTTAGCTAATTTCTTCCATAAAAGAAGGAGACTATCTCATTAGTTTGTGTCCATATACAATCAAGTTATCTGGGTTCAATTTTTCATATGGAAATCCACATACGAAATACGCGCTTTTACAAAATTGCCCAAATACTTAATTTGCCATTCCATTATTTGTAAATCATTTAATTTTAAAATATAAGGTACTTTGAATTTCTTCATCAAAATAGACTTTTTCTTTTTGTTAGCCACTGTGAAAGTTGATCTTTTATTCCCTTAAATGTGTTAGGAGATTGTTGGTTTTTCTCCTTCGCATTTTGATGCATTAGCAATGGGATATTTAGAAGCTTGGCTTTGCTATACACATGTTTTGCTTTGATACTGATTTGATTTTGAACTCCATTAATGTTATATAGTGTAGCTAAATTTTAGTTTATGTTTCTTCCTCAGCAGGTATCAACCTTAAGAATAACTAGCTTTAATTACATGCGTTGCACACGAGAACAGTATATTATGATTATCAAAGTATTAAACTATATATAAAGAATCTGTTTCCGCCTCGTGTTTGTCATCGAAAAACTAACAACTGCAGTCCTTAATAAGAGTAATATAATATTGCTCTTACACCAATTATACAGAGAACCATCACTAAACGTTTATTCTTTAAAGAAATATGAGACTTTTCTTCTCTGAAATTGAAGTAACATCAAAAGTTATAATCTAATTTTTAAACCGGTAGATTTTCGTTTCAAAAATAAGAAAAAAAAAAGGTGTTGAGAAAGAGAGAGTAAGAGATAGAACACGCACTTGAAAAGTGATGGAGAAAAAGATAATTCCTAATTTGAATATCAAATTTAAGAATAAAATTGTATATAATTTAGAGTTAATTTAGTAATTGGTTTATAAAAGTAATTGTAAACTCATATTTAAAAAATTATAAGCATTTTATATCATAAATAAAAAACAAAAAAGTAAAAATGTTGGTGATAGTAGAAATTACTTTACAAACCGGAATGTGAGGCTTCTTACTTTGAATTAAAACCATCAAATTAGCATGGGCTATGTGCAAATGACATTACTGAAAGTATATTGTCGTCAAAATTGTAGAGTGAAGTGGAGATAAAAGAAATATGCATGTTTGCAAAATTATTATAAAAAAAAAAGAAATATATGAGATACTGGCATAATTTGAGAGAGAGAGAGAGAGAGAGATATAATGAGATGAGAGAGAAAGCGAGAGAAAATTTGAATTCAAATCAAATTGAATAGGTGAGAGAGAAAAGAAAGAAATCCAAATCACAATTAAAAAGTTGAGTAAATTCAAAATAATTTCAAAAGTTAAAATTATAAAGTCCACATCACAAGTCAAGTTAAGAGAGTGTTTAAGTAAGCGATAACTAGACAACATTTTCTCAGCTCAAACTTTTATTGATATATAAATACACATACATATACATATATATATATATATATATATATATATATATATACATATATATAATTCCTGACTAAGCTTCTGGATATGGAGGAAGCAAATCTATTTTTTGGAGTGAAAACTATTAGGTGCTCATATTTTATACTTTTATCACAATTTCATCATATTGAGAAAATGAAAGAAGTTTAAACACAAGAATTGTACCCCTGTCACTAACACATATGGCCCTTCTATCAAGTTAAAGACAACTGAAGGAAAATATGTATCAACTAGAACAATGTTATTGGTAGTTTGATGCATCTTATGCATTATATACAACCACATATGCTTTTGCCATTGATGTTTTGAGTAGATTCACTCAAAACGCAAAGTAATTCATTAGAATGTGACATTAGCGTACTTAAGTACCTTAAGAGTAAAATGAATTTTACATTAACTTACAACAAGTTTCATGTCATATTGGAATGTGATATTAGGGTACTTAAGTACTTAAGAGTAAAATGAATTTTACATTAACTTACAACAAGTTTTAAAAAAGATTTAAGATTAAAAAAGAAATATATATAGAGAGAATTACTTTGTCAAAATCTAGGAATTAATGAAATTGTAAGAATATAAATAATTTTTTGAGTGGAGCATATGTTGACATTGAAGAGAAATAAATATAAAATTTATATAATTGGTTTCAAATGGAAAGAAAGAATTCAAATGAAATTGTGTGTGTGTGTGAGAGAGAGAATCCAAATCATTATTACAAAAGTATGTAAATTTAAAATATTTTAAAATTCGAAATAGGAAAGTTCACATGCGAAGTAAGAGAGTGTCAAATACGCAATGATATGACAACTTTCTCTCAACTTCGGTTTTCATATATATATATATATATATATATATATATAGATTTGACAAGACAAGGAGAGGTTGGTGGGAATTTCAAAATGGAAATTGTTGCTGGCCGTTGGATGAGTGAGAGGAGAACCCAAGTGTGTGGTGTAGTCTGCAATTATTGTTCTTATCACTCCTCCAGCAGCCAGCAACAATTTCCATTTTGAAATTCCCACCAACCTCTCCTTGTCTTGTCAAATCTAATTATATATGTGTATGTGTGTGTGTGTGTGTGAGTAGAGGCGGACCAGAAAGTCTAATGGGGGGGGGGGGGGGAAGACATAAAAAATTTGATGACTAACTAAATGAATGAAGAAGGTTCAAGTTCACATAAACCATGAGAAATAAAAGACACTATACATTGATGGTTAAAGCAAAACTCGGCGTTCTTTATAATCACGAAAATCATCAATGATCGAGTCTATAGTAAACGTTTCCACAATATCTTTCTCAATGTGCACATTGGGATCACTTCCCAAATGATTTAGAAAAGCACAATATTTTCCATTCCTAACTTTTCTCCAACTTCTAAATCCCTCAATAGTAAATGCACTTTATCCAAAATTTGCCCCCGGCTTATTAAAGGGAAAACAAGGCAAACAAAAGGCTGCGTCCTTTGTAGGAGAATACTCTAACCATGATTTAAATAATTTGAACCACGAAGATTGAAAGCGACGAGGATGACTTACTGGTCCAGATTTTGGATATGAAGAAAGTATGCACTGATATGGACCGACATTGATATATCTTCGTCGAATTTCATCATGTTGATCGGCAGGATATTCCCATATTTGAGGCCGCAATCCTGGATCACGCACAAAATCATTGCTAACGTTCGTACTTTCAAGTCTTGGAGATTTTTTAGGGCGACCTTCTGGACTCGGAATCTCAACGTCAGTAGCAAGATTAGGAATTGGTGCGACAATGTTATCATCATTAACATTCTTGATTGGAGGAAGTCGTTCATTAACATTGCTACTGCTAACATTTTTTGTTTGAAAGAAAGAATCAATTGTGCGTGACTTTGACTTTCTCATCTACAAAAATAAGCATATTATAATTAGCGTAACTATTGAGTACGGTAAATGTAAAGTAAATACTTCGTGTTTTTTCGTAACTATTGAATACGTTAATACTATAAGAATTAAACTAACGAATAGCGTAACTATTGAAATAGTGTAACAATTAAATACGTTAATAGTATAAGAATTAAACTAATGAATAGCGTAACTATTAAAATAGCGTAACAATTGAATACATTAATACAATAATTAGCGTAACTATTGAATTTGTTAATACTCCAAGAATTAAACTACAAACAAAAGAATTCACCTTGATCAATTCGTATTTTTTCGTAATCCAGAGATTTGAAATTTAGGATTTGGAAGAATGAAGAATGAGAACGAAAGATTATGACGGCCGGTGACACAAAGAATAAAGAATACAACAAAAAGAAACTATAATCAATTAGTTACAATATAATGGCATTTTTGTAAATACGTAAATGTGAGTATCTAATTGAAATAACTAAAAAAATTCCAAAAAGTTGGGGGGTGCCGTGCCCCCCCCCCCCCCCCCCCCGGTCAGGCAGGAGCTCCGCCTATGTGTGTGTGTGGGGGGGGGGGGGGGGGGGGATTTGTTGAATTTTTCATTTTGGCTTGCTTTTGTTTTGTTATTTGTGTGAGTTACTGAAAAGGAACAAAATTACATTTCTTTTAACCATTCCTATAATTTTAAGGTGATTTAACATGTAAATGACCAAAAGGGTATCTCCTTTTTAGGTTGACATTTTTGTCATTGTGAGCCAAAACGTACCATGTAACATGAAAAAAGGAAAATGGTGCAGCAGGTGGGCACCTGCTCACTGGTGCCACCTGCTGGTTTTTACCTATATCCTTATCCTTCCGATGACAATTTTTTGCGTTATTGATTAATGCAAAATAAGTGTCACCAAATTCCGTCGTATGATGACATTATTATTTATTGAAGCGGAATCTTGTTTCCAGTTGACTATAAAGTTATATATATGTACGTGTTGGTTTCTTTTTCTTTCATGGGTGGCGTATAATTAGCGAATGTTTCCGTTCTTGGTATATTCTTGCTGTTTTGGGTTTCGAGTTTTCCGTAACCCTGCTTCTGTGATTCTTCCTTTCGTTCTATTTGTTTGGTTTAGAAAAAAAAATCCTTTATTTGTAGTCGCTTATGGATAATGTTCGATGTTTGCTACTTTTGGCATGTTTTTCATGTTTTGGGTCCTCTGTTTTTTGTATCTCAAAAGTCAAAACTCCTTTGATTTTTCTTTTTCTCCTTTTTTGTGGCTTTGAAGTTTCTGCTGTGCCGTTTGGCTATTTCTATTGCCGATATTTGTTTTGTTTTGTTTTGTTTCCACAAAACATTTACGTGTCTACACTCCCTTGGCCCCTTCACATGTAATCAATTCTTTTTTTTTCCTCTTTTTAAAATTTCATTTTCAGTCTCCGACATCTCTCTATAGTACCCAATTTTCTGACTATTGGTTGAATTAATGTCACATTTTTGTTCCTAATTAATTTTATTTACATTCGAATTTTTTTCTCATTTTAAAAATTTAAGCGTCTTCTAGAAACGGTAACAACAACGTTGAGAAGTGGATGGAGCTCCTTGATTTTAAAAATTTTCAGCTTATGTCGGCGAGTGTCTCTCATTACAGTATTACTGTCATGTCTTCTTTTACTAATTGATAATTCTCATTACTTTGGGTTTTTTTGCTCCTTTTTAGAAATATATATGTTCTCTTAGAACAATTTAAAGGTTGGCAACAACATTGATAAAGTATTTCAACTATATGCTAAAAAAATCTTTTCAATTTTATGTCTAATTATGTGTCCTCCAATAGATGTAAGCCAAAGCATTAAATGAAACACTAATAGAGCAATTGGTTACACAATTAGTGAAAGGACACTATCAATGTAGATTTAAAGTAGAGATGTCAAAAGGGCCGGGCGGCCCGCAGGCTTGCCTGGGCTGGCCCGACCCGTTGGTGAACAGTGTAGGCCCTATAGTTTAGGGCTTTCGACCTAGGCTTGGACCAGGCTGAAATTTTAGAGAAAAAAGCCCGGGCCTGGCCCTGCCCAAAAAAGCCCAGGTTTTAGCCCGGCCCGAAAAAAGCCCGAAATCGGCCCAAATTTTGGCCCTTTTTTGGCCCTGGCTTCGGCCCTGATTTGGCCCTATTTTTAGCCTAATTTGTGGCCTTTTTCTGGCCCAAATAGACTAAGCAAGTTTCTGTGATGCAAGCAGCTAAGCATCTCAACTTCAGCCAAGAACTCCCGACCACCTTGTTGGTCATCTCTCTTGAGTACCTTGACAACCACTTTTGTTCCATCTTCGAGCACACCGCTATAAACACGACCAAACCCACCTTCACCAAGGATTCTTGAAGCATTGAAGTTATCAGTTGCCCTCTCTATGTCACTTGAACTGAATGTCTTTGCAGAACCAGTATAAGCTGCCATGCTAGATACAAAAAAGATAGTGAAGTAGAACTTGACCCACTTCCAATTGTGGGCGCAACAATCTGTGCAATATATATCTTCTTTTAGCTTTGGACATTCAGGTAGACCATTTTTTACTTTCAAAATTGCTTTTACCTGATGATTTTACGAGGGAAGGTAGCTTCATCGGCGACACTGCATCCGGTTGGCAAATAGGATTTCAACATTTGAAGAGCAAAGCCCATGCCACTACGCAACATAAAATCACAGCTATGGAGGCTGATAAAACAATTACTGCAATAATGCTACCAATAGGCCTATCATTATGCTGCCGCCTCCTCCAAAAATATTTGGATTGGGCTCGGGCCCCGGCCCTAAATATTAGGCCTAGGGTTAGGACTTGGACTGGGCCCATATATCCCAGATTTCAGGCCCGGCCAGTTTTTCATTCTTGTGGCCAGGCCCCGACCCATTTTCATTGGAGGCCCGTTGGGCCTGGGCTGGGCAGGCATAAGCCCGGCCCATTGACATCTCTAATTTAAAGGTTGGCAGCAACATTGATGAAGTGTTTTCACTAATGGACACCATTAGCGTTTGCTCTAATGGACACCATATGCTCCATCAAAAGTTGCAAGGAAGTGGCTGGCCGAAGTGTCGGTGAAATTGCCCCTCCATCGTCAGGGATGTCCAAAGTCAATCTTGAAGCAACACTATCTAAAGAAGATGGGTCTAGAGGAGCAGGCTTATGGTTTGGGATGAAACGGGGCAGTTTAAAACTGTCCCATACTTTTAGTGACGGACTTGTCCCGTCGTTAAAAGTCCGTCACTAAAAGTCAATTTTTCTTAGACTTTTCGCCACTGACGTTTTAGTGACAGAAAAATCCGTCATTAAAAAGCTCCTTTTTTTAGAGTTTTGGCAAAGGATTTTGCTAAAAAAATTAAAATATTTTTAAAAAATGGCCGAAAATAAAAAAAAATTAAAAATCTTTTATCAACGGAACGGCTATCGCTAAAACACCATCGGTATATTTTTAGTGATGGAGTTTCCCGTCGGCAAAAACTTTTACCGACGGTGATATCCATCGGTGAAAGTGACTTTTAGCAATGAATTGTTGTCCGTCGTTAAGATCCTTTTCTGGTAGTGTTTGTACCTGGCATGTCTAAAAGAATTCATGGAGTATTTGAGTCCGAACATGCAGAACCACTGACAGGGTTTGAAGCAGTGAACTGAAGTTCACATCCGAATTAGTTTTCTTGGCATGTGCAGAGTCAATGCAAATAAAGGGGTTAGGCATCCAACACTCCAGAAGCACTAAACATGCATGAGTATGAGGGGAATCCGTGTCCTGTTGGGACGCAACATTGTTGATTTTCAGCAACACTCTCGCTACGACTGCAAACCAGTGCTCTGTTATGAAATGTAGATGCCATTTGACCAATTAATCATTTATTTCCTCAAAGATTTCTAAATTAATCTACCAAAACCCTTTATCAATGTTGCTCTAATTTGATGCTGACGGTGTCCATTATTAATGGGTTAACTAATAATAAACTGTTTTGACTATGTGTTTAAAAAATCTTTTCTGTTTACAAAATATTTTATCGTTTTTGCCATTTTAACATTTTGATGTAAATACTCCTGCTTTCATTTGTTTAGTGAAAATGTTTAGTTTTACTTTTTCGTTGTATTTACTTCATCTTTTAGTGGTAACTATTTACCTTTTGTAATTACATCATAAAAGGTCGCTATAGATATTTAGTGACAAACATTACTGTTTAAAGACACCATAATATCATATGACATTTTTTTCTAGCACCATTTGAGTTATTATTCATGGTTCATCCATTTATTATGGTCTAATTACTCTCAAGTTGATTTTAATATGGAGTTATATCGTTTTTAAAATCTCCTTTTGAGTTTAGTGAATTGTTTTGGTACTGCTTATAGTTCACACTTTATTCTAAAAATCTCTTTCTATGTTCTAGCTTTACACCTTTACACCTCTAACTTTGAATAAATTTTTTGGCCAAATATATTATACTATTTTGTTTGGTACAATGTTGTTTTGAATAAGCACTCGAACGTGACTGTGTGATATATTTACAGCTTTGGAGTCATCAAAGTGAATGTTGCTGATGGAAAACTTTGTTACCTATTTTGCATTCTAAATTTTATTTATAAAAGTGTTCGCTTAATGATTATTAACTTGGTTGAAGCACAAGTGATGTAACTCTACTTTATGGTTTGGTAGATTGCAATTGTTTGCAACCTGCACTTGCTATCGCTTTTACTATTTTTATTATTGTTATAACTAGACATATATGACTTTCTTTAATCAACACTTCACCAATTATTATCAAAAATATTCATATGTGCAACGCATGGGTTCAAATTAGTTGTTAATGAAGCCTGAGAATACAATAGGACAACCTTAGATTAAAAAAAATGAATAAAATAGTGCAAGCAATTAAAAATGAAGTGTAGGTAATTGGGGTTGCAAACTTAAACATGCATAAAACTCTTATTACATTACATGACACATAATACAGTATATATCCATTTTTATATAAAGAAGGATAAAAAAAAAGTTCGTACATAAACAGAGTAGAGGGAGAGAATGTATCCAATCACCTATCGATTTCCATGTCCGAGCTTCAGAGAACTTTGTAGAAGTAACATTTTTTCTTTTTCTTTTTTGGATTAAGAGGAGAAATATATATTACTATGTAAGAAATCCGCCCCCGCTACACAAAAGAGTGCATTACCATTTTACAAACAAAAAAGCAAATTAGAAAGTTGCATATTGTCCACAATTAAAAAGTTATATTTAGGTATCTAGGCCAGTTGTAGTCCGCGTCATAGATATCTCGGATCAAGCCTGGCAAGCAAAGATGATAAGGCTTACAGCTTTAGTTAGCAACTGTTTCCTTCCTAAGATAGTATATCCTGCAGGTAATGCATAGAAGAGATGGAACGAAAAGTACCATACATAACTGGGCAGCAACAGCAGCACTAATATTCTTCCTTCATGTCATGTGTGCAGGCAGACGCATGGAGTTAGTATAAATGACTATACGCAACAACTGTCATTGTTTTACCCATAAAATTAATTTCAGAATAGCCAGAGCTTGTGAGGCGAAAGGGCCCTAAGAGGGAGAAGAATATTGATTGCTTCGGATTTCAACTTGGGGGGAGCATTTCCTTCGCTAATTCAAGACTTAGCCATTCAAAGAAGTTCAGCATTGGTTGTGATAGAAAAAGGTGAAAGGAAAGATAATTATATTAGAGAGCATTATGAAACTGAGTACAATGATGTCTTTATATAGGCAAGAGAAACTATCCTACCAGAAACAGATAAGAGAATCCTATATAAGTTATGAGAACTATAGAATGTTCTGGACAGTTCATTAGCGGTAAGGTAATTTCTATATTAATATATATCATCTAACACCCCCCCCCCCTAAAACCCAAGTTTGTAGAGAACGAACAAGCTTGAGTTTAGAAGTTAAGTCCGAGATCCAAGTTGAGATGAATTCCAAGTGTAGAGTCTGAGAATGCAAGAACGGAGCAAGATTCCCGATGCGAAGTCCAACAACCATCAAGGTCTTGGGGCGAGGTCCGGGGACTAAGAACAGACCAGGAGTCCTGGGGTGAGATTCGACGACCATGAAGGTCTCGGGGTGAGGTCCCACGACCATAAAGGTCTCAGGGTGAAGTCTGGTGACTAAAAACAAGGCAGAAGTCCCAGAACAAGGTTCGCAAACTAAGAACAGAGCAGGAGTTCTGGGGTGAGGTCCAAAGACCCTAACGGTCTCTGGATGAGGTCCGGTGACTAAGAACAAGGCAGGAGTCCCGGTGTGGGTCTGACGACCATAAAGGTCTCGGGGTGAGTTCCGGCGACTAAGAACAAAACAGAAGTCCTAGAGCAACGTCCGCAGACTAGAAGAATATTTTTATTATTATTTGATTAAAAGAGATAAGCTAGAGTTGATGAACATCAAGAGTGGGCAGTGGCTAGGGTTTCATCATAAGCAAAGAGGCAAAAAAGAAAGACCAATATTCTGAACTCAGAAGCAAAGAAGAGCACGAAAAGAAACAAAAGCACATGGCGAAACTATAGAATGTTCTAGACAGTTCAATAGCGATAACATAATTTTCATATTAATATTTATCATCTAACAAGTTGTTCTAGTTTGATCCTTATATCAAGTCCAAACGAGACAACACATATTCTAGAACATTGGAAGAAGATATGCTTGCAAGATTCAACCTTTGAGTTGCAAAAAACACACTCGTATCTTGGTAATTCTTTAGAAGTTATTTTGTAGCAAGAACTGCTATTGGATTTTGTGAGCTGGACGAGCTTTCAGAGACACTTCCGTTCCAATATCTGGAATGATTGATCATACAGTAACTAGTGCCCTAACTTCACTAAATAAATGACCAGAAGGAGTTAAATCCCAGATGAGTTTATCATAAAAATTGCCATTGTCGATATTTGACTATTCCTGATACCAGTACATATGTTTTGAGGAAAAATCTTCTTATAGTACCTATGGTTTTCGTTGCTTTTCTTGGAGTAAATTCGCTACAATCGACACCCAGAGGGCAAGTCTCTCTATTTCTTTTTTTATTTTTTATTTTTTTTGAAAGTTATAAGAAAGGGAGTTGATCTCTTGATAGCGCTAGCAAAATGGAGTATTTGCTAGCGCGATCTGGGCAGTCCATCCTGAAAGATAAACGGTCCAGATCGCGCCTTTTTTTTAAACTGTCAGTAGTCCGCGACACAATATCGCGGACGAAATTTTTTACCTTTTTGCCCCTCCATGCCGTCCGCGACATAGTATCGCGGACGACTGACAGGCCCTGACACATGTCAAAAAAAAGTAGTCCGCGACACAATATCGCGGACGACATTTTTTACCTTTTTGCCCCTCCATGCCGTCCGCGACATAGTATCGCGGACGACTGACAAGCCCTGACGCATGTCAAAAAAAAGTCGTCCACCACACTGTGTGGTATGACTTTTTCTGTGTCATTAATGTGTCCGCTACATTATGTAGCGAACTAGTCTTCTCTTTTTCCCTCCCTTCTCTCATTCTGACTTCTTCTTTTTCTCTCTCTTCTTACTTTGATCCTGATGAACAAATCTTCATGAAGTTCGCTAGCAACAGATTGCCATTGGTAAAAAAAGACTCCAAAACGAGCACACCCAATTAGCACATCCACCTGCAGGCTGGAACCATTCATGAAATTGGCTAGAAACAGATTGCCATTTTGTTCTAGGGTCTTCAACCTCCTCCATTTCTATCACCCTTTTATCAAAAACGAAAAGATTTAAAAAAAACTAATTTCTCAAACCCATGACAACCAAATCAAAGCACATCATAACTATTTGAAGCGGCAAGATAGAAAGAGAAGGAAGAGTTTTCAAATGGTTGTGGCCTCGATCGCCACTCGCACGCTCACAAGGGAGAGAGAGAAGATGAGAGATGAGGGGGAAAGATGGTTGTGCCCTTGATCGCCGGACACGGGAGGTGCTGTCCAACTACCCCGAAGGAACCACCGTCTTGAAGGAGCTCATCCAGAAGAGAGAAGATGAGAGATGAGGGGGAAAGAGAAAATAAAAGTTGGATGTCTCTTTTCCAGAGCTGACAACACGAATGTCTCTTTTCGAGAAAGTAAAATAGTCCACTACATAATGTAGCGGACAGATGTAATTGGGATTGAGGGGTATATTTGTCAAAAATATCGTCCGCTACATAATGTAGTGGACGGAGTTAAAAAAATGCAAAAAAAAAGATCTGGGCTGTCCACAGATCGCGTGTGGACGGCCGGATCGCGCTAGCAACTTAACTCAGTTTGCTAGCGCTCTCAACGGATCAACTCCCACATGTCAAGTCTCTCTATTTCTTTTTTTATTTTTAATTTTTTTTGAAAGTTATAAGAAATATATACCATAAGATGATAATCTAGGCCAACAGCCCTAGCCTCAATGATTACAGCACAATAGAGTAACCAATAACCATCAGTAAAGAACATAAGTGAATACTAAGAATAAAGCCCAACACCCTGGGCCCATAGAGAATTAAAAAACAAGTACCAAAAAAGCAATAAATAAAAAACAAACTAAATTTAAACCATCAACCGAAGTCCACTATTGACCCCAAGACGTGTTCAACGAAATCCGGTCCTCACCATCTAAAGGCCACTCACCTACACACCACCACAGCCAACTACTCAAGCTACTCACCTACAAACCACCACAACGAACTACTCGAAATAGGCTGCACCACACATGAATACCCACCCACTACCAGTAAATGGTGGTTGTCTAACCAAGAACAGCTCTCAAGACAACAAAAAATAATCGAATACCAAATGGAGGCCACTTTCCAAACCATGCTGGCACACAAGATGATGAAGAATGCACCCCATATCTAACAAATCGAGGCTACCCAGCCAATTTCAAACAACTAGCAGGGGGCACCAAGCTAATGGAGAAAAGAGAGGATAAAACCTTAGCCTGAAACTACACCGGCTAATAGCAATCAACCAAACACATAACCAGCGAAAGAGAAAGGGCACCATGCTGGGGGAGGGAGAGTGCAAAAACCTAGCCTGAAACTACACCGCTAATAGCAATCAACCAAACACATAACCAACGAAAGAGAAAGGGCACCAAACTACACCCTTACCTCATAGCCTCACGAAGAACTAAACATCACTCAAACATTGTCGCCACCGCCGCCACTACCTCCATCTCCTTTTCCAAGAACTGTGTCGCCGCTACCGCTGTCTATCCCTGTCATCACCGCTGTACATTGTCACCACCGCGATCGCTACTATTTCCTACAAGGCCACCCACCACCCTCGAAAACACCACTAGAAAGCTATCGTCAGCCACCTAAACTACCACTAAACTCACTACCAGCCGTTGTTGCAACGCCCTGCAGTCCAACCCAAACCACGTACCTAGCTAGCTAGCATGACCCCGCGAAACCTAAGATGGGCGGATTTGAGATCAGGATATATATATATATATATATATATATATATATATATATATATATATATATATATATATATATATATATATATATATATATATATATATATATATACTGATCTCAGATCAGATGACCTTCCATGTCACATAAGTCTGAATGTACTAACTCAGATAATTATATTTCCTTTCAACCTTCACAATCTTCAAATTAATGCAAACTGAAAAATTCTCTAAACAAAATAAAGTGTACTGAGGAATTAAACCTAATTTATCATAATTTGCATGCATTTATGATTAACATGTCCTAATCTAAAATGCCATATTAAACCAATAAAACAGTCCTGGAAGGTGGGGGTTGAGTTGTGAATAGGGTTTCACAATCTCAAACAATTGTAGAGAAATAAGTAAAGATATTGATTTGAAAATACTTGAAAAAGATATTTAAATGGTTTTGCTTAAACCAAACTCAAGCTTACATCCACCTCCTCAAGGAAGTCCCTTACAAAAGCATTAGAATCCGTTAGAAACAATCTTCTTCCAAGTGAAGATCAAAACTCTTACAAACACATTGTGATATTATCACCAAGCACAAGCCTTAAATTTATAAAGCTACCTCAAGACTCAAAAAAACCAAGCCTTGATCATAATCTTTTTATCCTATTTAAAGAAAATGAATACAAATGAAGCTCTAGTACAATAGAGATGAGAGAATTGAATGACTTGAAGGCTCTCATTCTCAATCAACAACTCCCCAAAAAGATTTTTCCTTAATGAGATAAAATCGTAAAGGTAAATAGAGAAAAGTTATATCTATGATCATTGATGTTTCTCTAAAATTGAGGCTTAGAATGATGTTTCCATAGTGGTATGATGATGCCTTATATTATACATTGGACATGAAATCTAGGCGTTATAGGAAGAGACATGAATTTTAGAAAAACTAATGGTTATTTTCATATTTGCCTCAATGTGGTTGACTCTATTGTAATGCAATCAACTGTATTGATCACTACCTCACGAAACCCACTTTCCTATTTGGGCATAAGTTCCTCTTAGAAAATTCTGATTGAGGCGCCGTCTTTTGTGTTATAGTGTAATATCCCCCCCCCCCCTCCCAAATTTTCTTTTCTTATGAGAAGTTATTACCTTAAAAGTAAATAAGTTTGTATTCTTTTCAAAAAATTAAGAAAAAGTGTGAAAAACATTTCTGAGGGATTCGGTCGAATGAATCTTGGATTCATTTGAATCAATTGGAAGGGGCAGAGACATTTTGGAGCGACTGAAGTTTTCGGTCGGTTGAATGGAAATAGTTTTCGATCGAAAGAAATAGTTTTCGGTCGAATGAATAAGTTTTGGGTCGAATGGTTAATTTTCAGTCAAATGAATCTACCTTGCTTCGAATGAAAATTTGTGTTGATTGAGGAGGAGTGGGGACTGAAGTTTTCAGTCGAATGGAAATAGGATTCAGTCGAAGGAATAGTTTTCCTTCGAATGAAAGTGTTAGGTTCCCTTTTCGTAAATTTAAAAAAAAATTGGGTACATTTTGAATAAGTTACATAAAGTTTAGGGAGTGTTAGTGTAAATTGCCAACTTAGGATTCTTCCTATAAATAACTTATTTTCCCTCCAACTCTTCTTTTAAGTTCCATTGCTTCTCTTCTTAAAGGTTGAGAGAGAGGGGGGGCTTGGGAGACTCTTGCGATACTAAGGCAACACTTTAAGGATTTCGTACCTAATGGCTTGATTAAGGTAAGGGATTTCGTATTTCTTGTTGTGGTAAGGATTCATTAATTAGTATCACTTTTCTAGTTATTATACAAATTTGGAGAATCTTTCAACTTGCTTCATATTTGCCTTCATTACTATTTGAATTCGAAATTCGTAATTTGCATATGATCATTAGAATGAATAGCCATTTGTTGAAAAAGGGAGTCTTTAAGACTTTTGTAGTCACTTAGATGACTTTTGTAGTTACTTGGTAACTTTTGTAGCCACCTTAGTGGCTTTTGTAGTCACTTTAAGTGACTTTTAGAGAGTCTTCACAACGACGGCTATTACGCTACCGGTATGCATTTTGTACCTTCGGGTTTTGTGTTCGATTTGGGCCTATGGCCACTAATGATCATTCTGTATATTTGATTCGCTTATTTGACGTAAATGTTAATTGCTATTGTTTATTCGTCAAAGTTATGAATTTATTTTGAAATACGAATTAACGTATTCGCTTCTATTTGATTCCCCCTTACTGGGCTATTTGAGCTCACCCCTATGTTGCTTCGTCCCTTACCACATGTGGTAAGCATGATTAGGAGCTTGGCACATTCTGGAAATTATAGCTTCTATTTTGTTAGCATGTCAAAAATAATGTATTCCTTTTTGAGAACTTGATGTGTTTGATTTGGCATTAGACTTTTGTAATAGAATTTAAGAACAGATAATTCTTTTGTGATTAATGGTTGTATGAAACAAGGTTGTTTTGCGCCTCTACCTTTTGGAGATACTTTGTTGATAATGGATTAGATGCTCTGTTTATACCTTTTTGTAATTGAGTGACTATATGAATGCTTATGATTTAGGACTTGAAGTACATTAGTAATGGCTCCCAAGGTCGGGAGCATTACAGTTTGGTATCAGAGCTTAGGTTTGAGATTCGGTAGACTCTTAGAACTAGTTGAGATATGTTAGTTTAAAGCTTCCGCGCTTGTTAGGATTAGTACTTGATTAAGTGTGTAAGCATTAGACTTAATTATGTTTATGGTGCTAATCAGGATGAGTAATTGCGGTGGAATTCGTGGTGGAAGAGGAGGCCGAGGTGGGAGAGGGGATGAAGAACCCAATGCTACACAGGTTGCGGCTAATGCTGTGATCTTGAACAGTTCACTAGTTTACGGCCAAATAAATTGACAAGGTTGCGGATCCTGTCGCTGCAAAGACATGGGTTAATGAATTAGATAAGGTATTCGAGGTGATAGGGTGCTCAGACAAACAAAAGGTGAAGTTAGCAAATTTTCAGTTGACAGGAGAGCTGACCAATGGTGGAAGATGACCTCAACGATGATGACGATAGAAGAGAAAGGAGATCTCATGTGACAAGCATTTCAAGACCGCTTCTTCACAAAGTATTTTCCCCCAAATGTGAAGGAGGCTATGGAAAGTGACTTTATGAGGTTCTCTTAGCATCCGAATAAGACGGTCACAGAGTATGAGGAGCGATTTGCACGACTTTCAAGATTTGCCTTGTATGTTGTTGAAAATAAGAGTCATTGTGCTCGCAAGTTTTAAGAAGGACTGCACGTTGAGATAAGGCAACAAATGTCCATTCTGGATAACCCTACCTATGCACAAGTGGTCGATGGGGCATAATGTCTGGAGCGCATTCATGATGAACAACTGCTCATCTGGGAAGACAAGAGAAAGAAGAGGGATCGTAATGAAGAGAACTCTAGAAGTGGAAGGAAACTAGCATCAGATGTCAAGAGAAGATCGTTAGGTGGATCTGGGCAAAGGAAGCAAACTCAAGGCGGTACTAGAAATTGCACTACTGTGGAAATATCATGGGAACTCGCCTGCTATAAGGAGACAATAGCGTGTTATAACTGCGGAGCAGTGGGACATATAGCCAAAAATTGTACCAAGTTGCCTCATGATTTGAAATCGAATAAGAAAGAAGATGATAAACCAAGAGCACAAGAGGGGCGTGCTAGAGTCTTTGCCATGATGACTCGTGAGGCGGGAGTGTCAATGAAGTTGTAACAGGTATCTTTAAATTCTGTGACAAGAAGGCATTTGCATTACTAGATTCCGGTGCCATACACTCATTTGTTTCGGTATCTTTTTATGAGTATTTGACTGTTAAACCTGAAAGCTTGGAAACTGAACTCTAGTTGATACTCCCATTGGGAATCCTGTGGTTGCCTCTAAAGTATATAATTAGTGCTTCATCATCGTCGATGATAGAGTATTGTTGGTGAACTTAATTCCGCTAGATATGAAGATTTTTCGATGTGATTTTTGGTATGGATTGGTTACTATCATGTCAGAATAGACTGCTTTAGCAAAGAAGTTTTATTTTTTATTCTGAATCAGCCCAAATTTAAGATTCAAGGGGTTAGGGTCAGTACTCTACCTAATTTAATTTCGTCTCTTCGTGCCAAACGTCTTATTATAAAGGCTTGTAGAGGTTATTTGGCTCACATTCATGACACTCACATAACCGGAGTTAGGCTTGAGGATGTCCCTATAGTTCGTGAATTTTTGGATTTGTTTGCAGAAGACTTGTCGGGTCTTCTGCCAGATAGAGAGATTGAGTTTACTATTGATTTGATTCCCGGTGCAGCACCTATCTCTAAAGTGCCCTACAAGTTCGCTTCTACTGAACTTAAGGAGCTAAAGGAGCAATTACAAGAACTCTTAGATGAAGATATGATTTGTCCTAGTGTTTCTCCATGGGGTGCGCCAGTATTGTTTGTTAAAAAGATGGATGTGAGCATGCATTTATGTATCGATTATAGGGAGCTAAATTGCCTGACAGTCTGAAATAAATATCAAATACCTAGAATCAATGACCTATTTGATCAACTTCAAGGTGCACGGCACTTCTCAAAAATCGATCTTCGATCGAGTTACTATCAGCTTAAAGTGAAGAAGGAGGATGTACCGAGGGCTGCTTTTAGGACACGGTATGGCCATTACGAATTTTTAATCATGCCTTTTGGTCTGATGAATGTTCCGGCCGTATTTATGGACCTTATGAACAAGGTGTTTAAGAAGTATCTCTATCAATTTATGATTTTCTTTATAGACGATATCTTAGTTTATTCTAAGAGTGGGGATAAGCATGAGAAACATTTGACTATAGTTTTGCATATTTTGAGGGAGCACAAACTTTATGCCAAGTTCAATAAGTGCGGGTTTTGGTTAGAACAGGTTTCTTTCTTAGGTCATGTAGTGACTAAAGATTGGATATCTGTAGATCCTGCTAAGATTGAAGAAATTGTGAATTGGGAGAGACTGACCTCTGTGATAGAGATTAGAAGCTTCTTGGGATTGGCAGGTTATTATAGGAGGTTTGTTGAAAGTTTTTCTCACATTTCTATTCCTTTGACCCAGTTGACAAGAAAATATGCTAAATTTTTGTGGACAAATGAATTTGAAGAGCTTTCAAGATTTGAAGAAGCGTTTGATTTCGGCACCAGTCTTAACACTGCCATTTGAATCTGGAGGGTTCGTCATCTATAGTGATGCATCACTACAAGGACTCGGTTATGTGCTTATTCAATGGGGTAAGGTAATTGGTTATGCATCCAGACACCTTAAACAACACGAACTGAATTATCCTACCCATGACTTAGAACTAGCAACTGTGATTTTTGCAGTAAGGGTTTGGCGTCATTATTGTATGGTGAACCATGTGAAATCTATACAGATCATAAGAGTTTGAAGTACATATTCACACAAAAAGAATTGAACATGAGACAGAGACGGTGGTTGGAATTATTGAAGGACTATGATTGCACCATTTGTACCACCCATGTACGGAAAATGTTATGGCAGATGCGCTAAATAGAAAGAGTATGGGAAGACTTTCTACTATACTTACTACTCAACCTCAACTGTTAGAAGAATTGGAGAAGCTAGAAATCGAAGTAAGATTTCCTAATCCCGATGGGTATTTGGCACATTTGGAAGTTCAACCATCATTGATAGAGAAAATTAAGATGGCCCAATTATCAGACCCTGAATTGGCCAATATTAGTGACAGAGTAAAAGAAGGTGGATACACAGATTTTAGATTGGATAACGAGGATATTCTTTGTATGGGTTCTAAACTGTGTGTTCCTTTGGATCCAAAATTGAAGAAAGAGATTCTCTCGAATACTTACAATTCACTTTTTGTAGTTCACCGGGGTAGTACCAAGATGTACCAAAGTTTGCAGGATGTTTATTGGTGGAATAACATAGAAAGAGAGGTAGCCGACTTTGTGGCTAGATGTTTGGTTTGTCAGCGAATTAAAGTAGAACATCATAGACCCATTGGGAAGTTACAACCACTTGCTATTCCAGAGTGGAAGTGGGAGCATATAACGATGGATTTTGTGGTTAGACTGCCGCCAACTACAAAGTGACACAATGCAATATGGGTGATAGTTGACCGGTTGACCAAATCAGCTCACTTTTTAGCCATAAGGAATAAGGATTTGATTGAGGTACTTTCTAACTTGTACATTATAGAAATACTTAGGCTGTACGGAATGCCCTTATCTATTGTGTCAGATAGAGAGACCCTCGATTTACCTCACACTTTTGGGGCGGTTTGCAAGAGGCCATGGGTACACGACTAAATCTCAGCACGGCTTTACGGATGGGCAATCTGAGCGAACTATCCAGACATTGGAGGATATGCAGCGAGCTTGTTTTATGGATTTTTGAGATAATTAGGATGATCATTACCATTGATAGAATTTGCTTACAATAATAGTTATTATGCTAGCATCCAGATGGCACCATTTAAGGCTCTTTTATGGGAGAAGATGTCGGTCACCAATTTGTTGGAATGCAATTGGAGAAAGGAAATTGATAGGTCCAGAACTTGTTCAAGTCATTGCTGACAAGATCCAAGTGATTAGGAGCAAACTTAAGACTGCACAAAGCCGACATAAAAGTTACGCAGATATGAGGCATCGTGAGCTCGAATTTGACGTTGGGGATCATGTGTTTTTGTGAGTATCCCCATGGAAAGGAGTCCTCAGGTTTGGGAAGAAAGGGAAGCTATCTGAAAGGTACATTGAACCATTTGAAATCTTCGAGCGAATTGGTACACTTGTTTATCGTTTAGCTTTGCCTCTTAATTTGTCAAGAATAAATAATGTTTTTCATGTTTCAACCTTGAGGAAGTATGTTTTTGACCCTTCGCATGTTATTAAGTTTGAGCCTATTCAAGTTAGGGATGATTTATCTTATGAGGAGCAACCAAATTGCATTTTGGAGCACGATGAACGTGTCATGCGTTCTAAGAAGATAGCTTTTGTGAAGGTATTATGGCGTAACCATTCTGAGAGGAAAGCCACTTGGGAACTTGAAGATAATATGCGTAAGAAACACGCTCAACTTTTCGATGATTAAGGTACGTTTAATTCAGGAGACAGAATTCTTTTAGGGGGGAGAATGTAATACCCCCAAAAATTTTCTTTTCTTATGATAAGTTATTACCTTAAAAGTAAATAAGTTTGTGTTCTTTCTGAAAAATTAAGAAAAAGTAAGGAAAACGTTTTTGAGGGATTCGGTCGAATGAATCTTGGATTCATTCGAATCAATTGGAAGGAGCAGAGACATTTTGGAGTGAATGAAGTTTTCGGTCAAATGAAAATAGTTTTCGATCGAAGGAAATGGTTCGGTCGAATGAATAAGTTTTTGGTCGAATGGTTAGTTTTCAGTCGTATGAATCCACATTGCTTCGAATGAAAATTTGTGTTTATTGAGGAGGAGTGGGGACTAAATTTTTTGGTCAAATAGAAATAGGATTCAATCGAAAGAATAGTTTTCCTTCGAATGAAAGTGTTAGGTTCCCTTTTCATAAATATTGAAAAGTTTTGAGTACATTTTAAATAAGTTACATAAAGTTTAGGGAGTGTTAGTGTAAATTGCCAACTTAGGATTCTTCCTATAAATAACTTATTTTCCCTCCAACTCTTCTTTTTTAGTTCCCTTGCTTATCTTCTTAAAGGTTGAGAGAGAGAGAGAGAGAGAGGGCTTGGGAGACTCTTCCGATACTAAGGCAATACTTTAAGGATTTCGTACCGAAGGGCTTGATTAAGGTAAGGGATTTTCGCATTTCTTGCTGTGGTAAGGATTCGTTAATTAGTATCACTTTACTAGTTGTGATCCAACTTTGGAGAATCGTTCAACTTGCTTCGTATTTGCCTTCATTACTATTTGAATTCGAAATTCGTAATTTATATATGATCATTGAACAATCGTTTGTTGAAAAAGTGAGTCTTTAAGACTTTTGTAGTCACTTAGATGACTTTTGTAGTTACTTGGTAACTTTTGTAGCCACCTTAGTGGCTTTGTAGTCACTTTAAGTGGCTTTCGGATAGTTCTCACAATGACGGCTATTACGCTATCGGTATGCGATTCATACCTTCGGATTTTGTGTTCGATTTGGGCCTATGGCTACTCATGATCATTTCGTATATTTGATTCACTTATTTGGTGTAAATGTCAATTGCTATTGTTTATTCGTCAAAGTTATGGATTTGTTTCCAAATACGAATTAACGCATTCGCTTCTATTTGATTTTTCCTTACTGGTCTATTTGAGCTGACCCCTATTTGTTGCTTTGTCCCTTACCGCAGGTGGTAAGCGTGATTAGGAGCTTGGCATGTTCGAAAAATTATAGCTTTTATTTTGTTAGCATGTCAAAAATAATGCATTCCTTTTTGAGAACTTTACCCGGATGCGGGTAATTTGATTTGGCATTAGACTTTTGTAATAGAATTTGAGGATAGATCATTCTTATGTGATTAATGGTTGTATGAGGCAAGGTTGTTTTGCGCCTCTACCTTTTGGAGATACTTTGATGATAATGGATTAGATGCTCTGTTTATACCTTCGTGTAATTGAGTAACTATATGAATGCTTATGATTTAGGACTTGAAGTATATTGGTAATGGCTCCCAAGGTCGGGGGCGTTACATATAGAGCTAATGAAAATTTTTATCAAAAACTGAAAAGACAGCTCCAAAAGTATTTTTCAAAAAATATGAGTTAGCTCCAAAGTTCACCCATTTTGAAGAAACAAACTTGTTTTTCATGTTATAAATTCGCATGCAATGTACAAGGTGTCCTAAGGTCATTTGAGACCATAGTCATCAATCTAAGTATCAAACCAAAACTAGTTGCACAATAGTAAAGATTACTCACAATTAAAAGTAACTTAACCTATGCATTATTTTTCGCTATTTGACATTGGACTCGATAAAAATTTCATAGCATACCTAGTATAGCTTTAGGCTCATATAATTTTAATTCACATATTTGATTTCTCAAATGTGTTTTTATGAGTGTGTATGTATATATCTATTAAGAGTCCAATCAAAGTATACATTAGAAAATAAATAAACATGTTGTTATAATCAAAAGCAAATGTAAGCCTAGGTTATTCAATCACAAGGCAAAAACCTTTCATCAAGGGACAAAATATATACAAGTGATGTATGGTCATTATTATCAATCATTCTAAGCTTATACATGCCATTGGTTACTTTCATTTCCAAAATAGTTCCACCCTTTAGCTAGAATATTATAATATGCCTCAAGAACCTAAAAGCAAAATTTATTCAAGACTAACTGAAAAAAGATTTTTCCTAATATTCAGAACAAAGAGCACGCCCTTCACACTCAACGTCATAGTGGAGATAGATGCAGAACACAATCCTTTTGCCTATGGCCCTAGTATTTCATGAATTTTACTTATATAGATCTTGTCCATCCACGAATAAATATATTCTTATTTAGGTAATGTGTTTGGTTGCATTACAGTCAATCCACCATTCCTTATTATCTCCAACTATATTGGATTCAAAAATCACTGCAGTGAAGTCCTTGCTGATAATCATGTTGATTAGGTCTAGACCTAGCAAACGGGTTGAACCATCAAGTATGGATAAAACTCGGATGGGCATGCATAAAATAAATCCAAGTAAAAGTTACCCAATTTTTTCAATTAGCCATTTTCAATACCCATTCCCTATCTGGACGGGTCCTATGGTTTAATAACCTATGCTTACATTTTGTTTTGATAATAAGAACATATTGACTAAGTTCTAATGTGTGCTTTGAGTACATTCTTGGTAAGTATATGCATACATCAAAAGGGACAGGCATAAGTGCGAAGGATATATTGTCATTATTAGCAATCATTGTAAACTTGTATGTGTTGTAGGATACATTGTCTTTCCAAAATTGTTTTACGTGACAAAATATTATTATATGCCTCAAACAAAACCTTAACAAGGCTAACTGAAATAAGATTTTGCCTAATATCAAGAACAAACAACATGTCTTTCAGAATCAACCTAGTGTTGGAGGAGAGGTGTAGAACCAATGTCCTTTTGCCTATGACCTTTGCAGTTGAAGAATTTTACACGTAGAGATCTTTTCCATCCGCTACTGAATAGATTCTTATTCATGGAAATGTGCTTGGTTGCATTACAGTCAAGCCACCACTCCCTATCATCTCTAACCATAGTCGCTTTGAAAATCACTGCAATGAAATCATTGTTGACAACCATGTCAGTTTGGTCTAGAGCTGGCACAAGTTGACCCACAAGAACGAGTAATACCTGGACAAGTGTGGGTAACATGGGTCCAAGGAAAATATACCCGATTTTTTTTTGAGTAGCCATTTTCTATACTTGGAACCTACCCAGTTGGTTTGGAAAACCCGTGGGTTTTAGATTTTTTTTATACTATATACAGTTTTTATTTGTTCATTGTGGCATTTAGGCATATTTTCTTCTTTTCTGTTCTTTTTTTTTTTTACCTAACGCATTGCTTGTTAGTTGTTAGAAGTATTTTTAGTTTAAATATAAGCTATTAAACCACATTTATAAGCATATTGCAATTAACAAGTACCATAACCCTAAGAATCCAAAGTTAAACAATTAAATTTTAATATAATTCAAAATAAGGTTAAGGATTAATTCCTTCAATCCAATTTCCGGTCTTCAAGTCACGGTTAAATACTAAACTGGGTCTTTAACTTCAACTTTAATTCTATAAGCCACATACCAAACCAAGTTACAGTAATCCACCCGAACTAGATTCAATGATTCATAAACAATGTATGAGTATATGAAACTGATATTTTCATTTCTTGTTTACAGCTTTTGGTGATTCATAAGAAATGATAAACAAATGATAGAGTTAGAGTTTAAGTCGCTAAGTAGTTACTTGGTGATTGTTAATAAACAAAGCAGATTCATAAGCAATCACCAAAGTCTTGGTGATTGATAATCAACCAAAAAAAAAGATTCAAAATTATTGGAGTTCAAGTAGTGACTCAGCTCGCATTCCTCTGAAAAAATTTGTGATGAACAATGATAAAGAGTGGCAGTGTCTCTGAGGTCAGTCACGAGACGACGAAGGTGATCACAGCGATTTGCAGTGATAGTGGGAGTAGACAGTTGTGTTATAGTGTGGAGTTAAAGTGTAGTGTGGTGGACTGATCGTGACCGTTGGCAGATGCATATGTGACCATGAGTAAGAGATCGTCGTCGATTTGTGAGTGAGAGATAAAGAGAGGGGAGCAGCAAAAAAGAAAAGTGATAACTGATAGGAATTGAAAAACCCTAACCTAAAATGAAAAAAAAAAGTGAAGAACTTTTTATATTACAAGTATAGGGATAAATCCGGTTGACCCGTACCCGACCCTTACCGGTCAGGGATTTACGATTCACTTCATGCAGAGTCAAATTCTAGCTGGTCTCTATTCTTTATGTCCATACCTTTTTTTTCAGCTGGTTGGGTCAACTGGCAGGTGTAAACTTTTTTTTACCAGGTCCAGGTTGGTCCCTTTACCTTTTTGCCTCTAGAACATTCGACATCTTTCTTAAAGTGACTGTATTTCCCACACTTCCAACATGCCTTTTTGGGCTTATTTTCATTTCACCCTTCGTTTGAAGCATAATTTGAACTGCCAGACTTCCTCTTTTGGAAACTCAAAGGAGCATTTTTTATGACAATAATAGCCATGGAAAATTCGTTTTTCTCCAAACCAAACCAATCCAGATTGTGAGAATTCTCTTCAACCTAAATGTACTTAACTATTACCTTCATGGTCATTGCATCCTTCTTTTCTTAGAATTTTTTCAACATTCTTTCCAAGTTGTTGGCAATTCAGATATATTAGTAGAAACTTGGAAACACTCATTGAGAGAATAACTAAGAAATGATAAAACTTATAAGCATTTGGAAATTCTTTAATTTGGGAAATAGGGATGGCAATTAGATCTGCAACCGGCGGATCTCTGCCCCGCCCCGCCCTGTTAGGAGCAGGTTATTTTGACTTTTACCGGGTTACGGGGCTGGTATGGTAATTTTTTTCAACCCACTGCGGGTTAGGGGCGGGTATGGTATTTTGTCCAACCCGCCCCGCCCCGGTATAATAACCCTTTGCATCAATAAATCTTAGCCATCCATCTCACCATATATATAGTTTCATCAAACCCTAAATGTTCTATCACTCTCTCACGCGGCTGCCTCCCCTTCTGATGTTCTCTCTCTCTCCCCTGTCGCCGGGCCCCACGGCTGAAAACCTCACGTCCACCTAACCGGCGGCCAACCACCACCTTCACCACCATTTAACAATTGAGCAAACCCATCCACCTCCACTCGGCCAAAGACCGTAACCATCACCTCCAGTCCTCCACGGTTCGGCCGCCTCCATCGTCATCACCATGTCCATGAAGACTGGAGTCTAAAGTTGATCAACGACCACCGTCCACCTCCACTGTCATCACCATGTCCATGAAGACTGGAGTATAAAGTTGATCGGCGACCACCGTCCACCATCAACTGTGTCCAGTACCTCCACTACATCCAGTTTAATTAGCTTATCTACTCTTCCACTGCCATCATTTTTATTATGTTTTCTTTGCAAATTGAATTCGAGTGATGCGGAATTACTGGCCATGGGTTTTGTAGTATTGAATGATGATCTGTAACAGTTGGGGTATTTTTGCAGCACATCTCGTTTTCTCCTTCGTCTCATCTTAATTCTTTTTTTCTCTAGGCAAATACAGAACAAAATTGAGTACTTCTTTATCCTAACGGGGCGGGGCGGGGCGGGGACAAATTTCCTAAGATTTCTTAGGGTCGGTTATGGTATTAAAATTATATAACCCGGTAGCGGGGTGAGGTTTTAGTGATACCGGGGCGGGTACGGATCTTATAAGATCTGCATTCGACCCGCCCCATTGCCATCCCTATTGGGAAACAATAGACTTGCTATCAAACATCTTAAAATCAAACAATTAAGAGAAACTTTTCGTTGTCGGCATCTTTTGTTTTGCACTCGTTGTCGAGATCATTCCATAAGTCTTTTGTGTGTGTTATTTACATATTAGATCTCATGCATGTTGTACTGTGTTTGGTAAGCCCTTCTAGAATGTAGCATTTGCAGTAAACATCACTGTTCTCTCACTTTTGGGTTATTTAGAAGTAGTTTGCCTTGTGCCTTTGCAGATTTTTCCATATTTGGCTTGGAAAAATTCAGCACTAGGGAGAATGTAACTAAAAAGAAGTATATCTCTCAGTGTCTCAAGAAAATCCCATTGCACTTCCCGCTTGCTGATATCGTTGCAACTGACATGTTTGGAGTAATATCTATTTTATGAGTATTGTCTTGAGATTGTTGGAAAGATTGTGAGAAAGCAAATGGAGAATGCCTAAGTTGAACGTTAGGCACTCTTTCCTTCAAAAAGTATTTACTCTCTTTAATGTATAGAGTAACAAAATTTTTCCCCCAAAGATAACACGCGAACTTTCTATTGACTTTTACAGAGTAGTGACCATACAAATTTTTGAGTGAGGGAGAATGAGAGAACTTTTTGAGTAAGGGGCTATATAATAGAACTGAAATTTAAGCACTAAAAATTTAAGTGTTGAATTCGTAAAATTGAAAGATTTAAGAAACTAAATTTGTACCACTGATAAATAAGTTACTCTGTTGGGTGATTCCAAACCAAATGTCTAAAAATTATTCATTTCACTATAATTATGCATGTATGTAATTATTTGGCTTAATTGCATTGTAAATCTTGAGTTTGACAAATTGCAACCAAAACTCTAACTTTTCCAACTCGAAACCTAAGACCCTAAGGTTTGATGTATGTTGCAATCTCAGGATTTTACTAACTGTAGCCAATGAATCTGTTAGTTGGTGGGGATATTTTTGTCTTTTCCAATCCCCTTTAACCAAACCCTTCTTCATCCACATTCACATCCACCACCACTTATTTCCTGACCACCTCATCCCCCTTTGCCACAACATGCCCCTTCACCACCACCACCCCTTGACACATCCATGCACACCCCGTAACACATCCTCCCACACCAACACACATAACCCACACACCGTAACACCATTTGCACACACAAACAAACACATTATGACACACACGGGCGCGCGCACACACACACAAACATAGAACCCACACCCCTTAAAACCCACATACATAGTGCACACCCTGTGATGATGCCGAAAATGGTTCGATGATACGTGGAGGTGCCACAAAGGATGCGGTCTGAGTCAGCTTCCAGGTAGGCAACGCGGGAGACAGCAAGGACGGCGTAAGGGCTGAGGGCAAGGCTCCCCAGACAGGTCGTGAGGGCTGGCAGCGCTGCGCAGGCAGGGCGACGACGAACAGGACTAACGTTCTACTGTCGCGACAAGGGTACGGCGTCAAGGGTCCGTAGACGGGAGTCCAAGTATATTTCTCTCACTAGAATTCCAGAGAGAATGTCTTTTTAGAGAGAGAAAGTGAAAAGTCCAAATGAGCCAAAGATCCTTGAAAAAGCTCCAAAGTCCACTATTTATAGGCAAAAATGTGCATGTGTCATAAGTTGACATGTGTCACCCCTGGGAACGACACGTCGCCAGGGGGCCAACGCACTGACCCTCCGTTGGACTGCCGGTTCCTAAGTTCGTGCTGCCCTGCCCTTGCAACATCTCTCTGCCTGTCTGAGGAGACTGATCATGCCGCGGTAGCATGGTCAGAGTAGCCCGTTGCCCCAGCCTCCAGTCCAAGCCCTTACTGAATCCCACAGGCCTGGCAGCGGTGGGGAAGACCCGACGCCCAGCTGCCAGGTGGACTAGGCAAGATGCCCTTCCGAAGACCTGCTCCCATCTCGGAGTGACCCGGGGGTCATAGTCCTTAGGGGTGCCGACGCGAGCCCCCAGTGCCAGAGCACGTAGGCCAGTCACGCAGGCACCCCGGCGGAGATAGTGTTCTGGAGGAGTAGCCTATCCCGTGAGCATATAACATGATTGCAGCGCATGGTGCGCGGTTGAGTGCGGGCGACGAGGGTCGCAGAGTGATCTCCGAGCGACAAGGGTCGTTGCGTGGATGGCGCGTGACCGTGAGCGACGGTTGTCATGGCGACAGAGCGGTCACAAGTGGCGGTCATCGAGACTACGAGCGACTGTCATCGCGACGAAGGAGCATGGTTCGAGAGCGACGGTCGCGAGCGACGGTCGTCGTGACAACGGAGCACGGTCAAAGGTGACGGCGTCGGTATTCAAGGCAGGTGGCCGACCCCTTGGGGTGGCCGACCCCCCAGGGTGGCCGACCCCCTAGGGTGGCCGAGCCCCAAGGGTGGCCGACCCCTTTGGGTGGCCGACCCCTTTGGGTGGCCGACCCCTATGGGTGGCCGACCCCATGGGTGGCCGACCCCTTGGGGTGGCCGACCCCCAAGGGTGGCCGACCCCCAAGGGTGGCCGACCCCCAAGGTGGAAGGCACGCCGAAGTCGCTTCACGAATGGTTCACGTGACTTGAGCATGCGTTGCTTTGACCGGCTCTCGAGCGTTGAAAAGTTGACCGCTGACTGGGTGATGTGTCGTGCAAAGTGGGTCCCTTAGCGGGTCCTGGGGTGCGACCAGAATAGGGTATGAACATAAGCCCCCTGCGTGGGGCGTGCGCGGAGGGGCAACCCGAGCGGGTGTCGCACGCATAAACGATGTGGTTACAGCCCCTCTCGCTGCGGGGGCCAGGGTCCCTGGTGATGGAGCCGGCGATGACGCTAAGCCTGTGTAGCAGTTTGATTGAGCCGGCGATGGCGCTAGCCCATGATGGCGCTCAGCCCATGCCGCAGTTCGATTGAGCCGGCGACGGCACGAAGCCTGCGAAGGCGCTCAGCCCATGCCGCAGAGTGATTGAGCCGGCGATGGCGCTAGCCCGTGATGGTGCTTAGCCCATGCCGTAGTTTGATTGAGCCGGCGACGGCATACAGCCCGTCCCGCAGTTTGATTGAGCCGGCAACGGCACGAAGCCAGCGAAGGCGCTCAGCCCATGCCGCAGAGTGATTGAGCCGGCGATGGCGCTAGCCCGTGATGGCGCTCAGCCCATGCCGCGGTTTGATTGAGCCGGCGATGGCATACGGCCCGTCCCGCAGTTTGATTGAGCCGGCGATGGCACTAGCCCGTGCTGGCACTCAGCCCATGCCGCAGTTGATTGTGAGCCCATCCCGTAATTGATTGTGCCGGCGATGGCTTCAAGGTTGATTGAGCCGGCGATCCCGCTAATTGATTGAGCCGGCGATGTGCCGCGCGATGGCAGTTTGATTCAAGCAGTTTGATTGAGCCGGCGACGGCACGAAGGCCGTCCCGTAGTTTGATTGAGCCGGCGATGGCGCTAGCCCGTGAAGGCGCTCAGCCCATGCCGCAGTTTGATTGAGCCGGCGATGGCGCTAGCCCGTGATGGCGCTCAGCCCATGCCGCAGTTTGATTGAGCCAGTGACGGCATACAGCCCGTCCCGCAGATTTGATTGAGCCGGCGACGGCACGAAGGCCGTCCCGTAGTTTGATTGAGCCGGCGATGGCGCTAGCCCGTGATGGTGCATCAGTTTGATTGAGCCCATGCCGCAGTTTGATTGAGCCGGCCGCTAGCCCGATGGCGCTAGCCCGTGATAGCCGCTCAGCCCATGCCGCGGTTTGATTGAGCCGGCGACGGCATACGGCCCGTCCCGTAGTTTGATTGAGCCGGCGATGGCGCTAGCCCGTGCTGGCGCTCAGCCCATGCCACAGTTGATTGTGTCGGCGATGGCTTCAAGGTTGTGAGCCCATCCCGTAATTGATTATGCCGGCGATGGCTTCAAGGTTGTGAGCCCATCCCGTAGTTTGATTGAGCCGGCGATGGCGGCGATGGCGCTCAGCCCATGCCGCAGTTTGATTGAGCCGACGACAGCATACAGCCCGTCCCGTAGGGAGGGGTCCTCGTGCAGGAGCACTACGAGCGGAGCCCCTAGAATGCCGCACACTCTAGAGAGTGGGTCGAAGATCTTCCATGCCCATGGCGGGGGCGCATGGTGTGGTGAACGGGTGTTATGCCTGGAGGCTTGTAACATGGTCGTGGTGCATGGACATGGCGATGATTGTAGCGGGGACAATACTTGGTGCCGGAGCACATGTCATGAAAGTGGTGCGGCGACGAACGTCGCGAAGCAATACTTTGTGCCGGGACACATGTGATAAGAATGGCGCATGGGTGCGGCGACGAAGGTCGCGGAGCATATACTTGGTGCCGGGGGCACGCATGATGAGAATGGCGCACGGGCGCGGCGACGAACGTCGCGGAGCTAAAGTTGGTGCCGGGGGCACGCATGATGAGAATGGCGCACGGGCGTGGCGACGAACGTCGCGGAGCTATACTTGGTGCCGGGAGCACGTACCATGAAGATGGCACACGGGCGCGGCGACGAACGTCGCGGAGCTAAAGTTGGTGCGGGGGGCACGCATGATGAGAATGGCGCACGGGCGCGGCGACGAACGTCGCGGAGCTATACTTAGTGATGTCGTCATGGCAATTGTGCACGGTCGGTGACGAGCATCAAGTGACCATTAGCATTGAGCGCGCGTTGTAGAGAGCGCGATGAGTTGGCACGGGCGACGTGGTTCAAGGAGACGGCACGCGGGCGACGGGGCCTGCCGCGGAGCTGTCATGTGAATGCGTGCGACGAAGGTCGTAGAGGTGGCGCGTGGGCGCGCACGGCGGTCATGGCGGCGACGGCGCGTGGTCGACACACTGTGGCGAGGCGCCGGCGGATGGGAGCGTAAAGTAAAGGAAAAAAGAAAGAAAAAGAAAAGAAAGAAAGAAAGAAAAGAAAAAGAAAAAAAAGAAAAAGAAAAGAAAATTGCCCACCCCTATATAAGGAGAGGAGGGGGAGGGGGCAGAGGCACCGCCATTTGTGCCCACCAAAGTCAGAGAGAGAAAAGAGAGAGAGAGAGAGAAAAAGGGATGGTGAGAGAAGAGGCAGAAGGGGGCGAGGGGTCGTCGGGGCCAGGGGGTCGGCCGAGAGGAGAGGTCGGTGGCTCTGCGAGGGGAGGGGGGTCGGCCAGCCACGGGGGGTCGGCCACGCGAGGGGGGTCTGCCGTGCAAGGGGGGTCGGCCGCACAAGGGGGGTCGGCCAGTCACGGGGGATCGGCCAGTCATGGGGGGTCGGTCACGCAGGGTGCCCGACAGGCCCAAGTCCCAACCTCACAGCCCGAAGCTACGCCAGCAGCGAAGAAAGTTCGGCAGAAGATGTGGGCGAAGCCGCGAGGGGCCGCGGCGGGTACATCGCGACCGCCGCGGGGTATGATGACTGTACCTGTGCCGGCGCCGCCAGTCGATGAGGCCATACCATCAGTGGGTGTCGAGGCGGCAATGCCATTGACCTTTGATGATGGCGGTAGGAGGTCCTACGATCCGTAGCTGGATAAGACAAACACATTGCTGGGGGTGAGGGGAGTAGTACCGTGTGTACCGGACCGGGAGCTGTGGAGGGAGTTGGCTATTCGTGTGGCAGACGGAGCGTTCATGACACCGTGGGGTGGTCCGTCGATGGGAGAGGAGCCTCGGCTGTCGTCACCCTACCTTCGCGCGCCGAGCTGGTCGGAGGCGCCTGTGATGTCGCCGAGGTATGTACCGGCATTGTTGATTGGGAGAGAGGACATACCTTGGTCGCTGGTGATGTTCAAGGGCCATAGTGCGATGCCGGTAGGGTGGGACTTTTGGTGTGAGCATATGGTGGAGACACCGGAGAGGGCGCAAGTGTTGCAGGCACTGGGACTGTTACCGGCGATCAATATCACGGCGAGGGGGCTGGAGTTATATAGGGATACGCCAGGGATGACCCGATTGCTGGCAAGATGGAGCACGCAGTCGCATACATTCGTGACCGAGTTCGGGGAGATCGGGCCGACGTTACTCGATGTGTTGATGCTGACAGGGCTGCCGATACACGGGGAGGTGGATGCACGGGTGACCCGGCTGAGCGGGGAGGAGCGGTTGTTGCAGACGCAGCTACTAGACATCCTGGCGGAGACGAAGAAGCACCGGAAGGGGACGTACGGTGGGTGGCTGGGCCAGTTCTATGGTACCCCGCAGGCGAGGACAGGCCAGAGGTTGGGCAATGCTGCCCAGTTCGTGATGGGGCCGTATCATGGCAGCGATCGGTACGAGTTGGTGGCGTTTTTGGCTATGTTCCTATCGAGGTAAATTTTTGTACTGTCATGTGATTATGCGTGAATATATCGTATGTCCTGCTTGTCATGTAAAACGTCAAACTGACATATGTTGCCGGTCGTTGCTTGCAGGTTTGTGTTTGAGGGGACACCTGAGGATGGCATTTCCCCGAGGGTGTTTCCCTTGGCCATTCGGATGGCGCAGGGAAGGCGGGTCGGCTTGGCTCCGGTGTATTTGGGCACGTTATACTCGCGGCTAGATCAGTTCGTGAATGACGTGAAGCGGTCGTATGGTCGGTATCAGGTGGCGACGTACGTGGACTGGATGTTCTTGCAGAGGTACCTGTACGAGTGCTTTCCAGGGTACCGGCCTGATGGATACCCACTCGCACATCCGTCACCGACGATGGGGACAGTGACCCGTCCAGGCAGGTCACGGCAGGTGGCGTTGTGGTGCAGCGGGTCTCGGGCGTTCGCTTGGGCAGACATCAGGAGGCCGGGGTGTCCGTTGGCACAGATTCTAGACAAACGGGAGGAATGCGAGCGACGGCCCTATATGGAGATGCATGCGTCATATGGTACGCCGCCATGGCTGCACGTGCAGGAGATGACGACAGATCTGAGCAGAAGAGGCGAGTTAGCGCCAGGACAGCTGGCGCTATTGGTTGCGTATTTTCCCGGCTGGCTCCCGGTGTTGACAGATGATGGCGGGAAGCCCGCCGAGTGCTGCTATATGTGGCGAGGTATTGCCCGGACCGACTGTCGTTGGCATTCGGGTATGACCTAGAGCCCCCATGCGGTTATGACAGCCCTTGGAGTGTGGCGACGGCTTTTGGGTATACACGATATGACAGAGCCCGCGAGTGGCCGGTACCGACGACAGAGTGGAGGCAGCCAGGGACAGAGGTGGCAGGGGCGGTGACAGCGGATTATGCACATTGGTGGGAGCGGCTGCGAGGGAGTTGGGCCGGATGGCTGGCACAGCCGTCAGGCACACGTCGACAGGTAGATGTGTTCGCATGCGACCGAGCCCTGAGTCTGATATCGGCCACAGTCGCGAGGCAGTGCGGGATGCTGTCACTGGTGACCGGGAGTTCTGTTCCGAGCTCAGAGAGGGAGGCGGAGGAGGATGCCGGAGAGTTGGGGGACGCTGCCCCAGGGGAGGACCGCAGAGAGGAGCTTATTGCAGAGGTGCCGAGGGTGCCGGGGGCCGGTAAGGGCCCTTTGTCGGCATTGCGAGTGGGGATGATGGAGACAGCGTGTCAGGCTAGTGCTGGTACATCAGCCCCACACATATCAGGGGCGAAGAGGCCGCGCGACGTACTAGAGGAGCTAGACTCTGAGGTTTGCATCTGTCCTTTCTTTTTGTCGTATAAATATGGTTTGCATATTGCTTATAATTTGTGAACTGACAGCGGTTTTGCCAGGGGGACGAGGAAGAGGCGGTCGCGGAGGGTAGCGAGGCTGAGACTGAGATCGAAGGCGAGGAGGCTATGGCAGCCGAGGCCGGCAGATTAGTTGACAGTGATGAGACTGAGGCCGTTGAGATATTGGCGGCCGGTGTGACGAGGAGGGTGAGTCCATTGCCTGCTACTGAGGAAACGGTGGGGGCACTATACGGCGGAGAGGGGAGCGATACAGTGATGTTTGATATTGACGAGGACTGGTGGACAGGCATGGAGACGCAGGTTATGGGAGGTGATGGTCGTGATATGGCGGAGCCTGAGTCTGTTGTTGCTGCCTCGATTCGTGAGCATGAGACACCGGTTCAGGCTGTGGTGGCGCGACGGCACGACACATTGCCGGAGTCCGTGGTTGAGGTTGGCGCAACTCTACTGGCGATGCACTCAGCCACGATTGGTGCGCAGAGGGCGGGTGGAATGTCGGAGATTTCTGCAGCGGGCGGCAGTGGCTCGACAGCCGGAGAGATGAGTAGAGGATCCTTGAGCGGTCAGGTGGATGTGGCGACTTGGGGGGGCCTCCAGCTACCAGCGGAGACGGTGCGCCGGTTAGAACTGGTGAAGGCAGCGTTCCCGCAGACATTCGAGAGGGTGGGGGTAGAGAACCCAGTACTACGGATGTGGGTGTCTGCCGGGTTTATGGAGTGGTTGCTGCCGTTCGCCAGTGTGCCGTCGACGGGTTGGACTGCAGAGTTCGTTGCTCGGTCGCTTTCAGAGTTCGCTCCGTTCACATCGCTAGGTATGCAGCTGGACTGGCTAGCAGATTTCTTTAGGTCGAGGAGCGGCAGCCATGAGATGGATGAGAGGCGCGCAGTCGTGGTCATGCGGGAGATGTTGCTGGAGCGGCGCCGTACAGGATTAGAGGCGGAGCGGTCAGAGATTACCGCAGAGTTGGCCGGGATTGACATGCAGGTAGCAGAGATAGAGAGACAGCTCGTCGATTTGCAGAGGCAGTTGTCCGATCTACAGAGGCGGCGAGGTGAGGTGGACGGGCGAGAGTCAGAACGGTAGAGGCGACAGGCCGAGCTTGATGCTGGATGGTCAGAGGTACAAGTAGAGCGGGAGGCACTTCAGGCATTCAGCTCCCACCCAGTTGCATCGCTGTTGTCTAGACTTTCTTAGCTTGTATGTTACTTTGCTGTAGTTGTAGCGCTCAATGACGGCTAGTAAACGTTTGATGTATATGTACATATTTTCGATGATCTTGGCTTATTGCATGTTGTGTTCGGTTGCTCTCTTCTTTCTTTTCTCCTTTTTTTTTTGAATGTCTTGCGCGTTTTGGTCACCTGTGAATGCTCTCCCATTCCCGCCCGTAGAAAGTGACTTAGGAAGCATAGGTTGAGAATGAGTGTCGGCTAGGCAGAAGCTGAGGTAACAGCATGACTTTGTATTGATAGGACGTGGGACAAAACGCCATTACATGAGTAGCGTAGAACGCTATACAGATCAACAAAAAAATTACAAGTCTGTAAGCAATGTCGCATGTACAAAAATGCTATGAGAGCGCGTACTATGACGCGGGCGGATAGGGCTGGGGGAACATTGTCGTGACTAAACATAATACTTCTTCAGGTAGCGGCCGTTGATGGGGGCCGAGACCTGACCGTCGTCGTGGTTGAGCAGGAGGTACGAGCCATTAGTGCGGGCTTCGTGCACCGTGAAAGGGCCCTCCCAGTTTGGCGTGAATTTAGGAGCTGACATGTTGGCCCGCACATGCTTGGCGGCTTGAAGAACAAGGTCACCCTCGATAAATGAACGTGGCTTGACGGTCTTCCCATAAGCTTTCGTGAGCTGCTCATGATACTTCTTCATGCGGCGCAGGGCCGTGGCTCGTCGTTCGTCGAGGCCGTCAAGTGCCGCCAGCCGGGCTGCTTCATTTCCGAGACCGCTGCTTAGAGAAAGTCGAGCCGATGGTTCTGCGATCTCGGCAGGTACCACGCACTCGTCCCCGTAGACGAGAGAGAAGGGCGTGGCCTTTGTCGCTGTGTGCAGGGATGTTCTGTAGGCCCAGAGTGCCAGATTCAGTTGTTCGGACCACGACCGGTCGGCGTCATGCACCATTCGCGATAATACTCGTAGCAAAGTCTTGTTGGAAGCTTCAGCTTGACCATTACCTTGCGGGTAATAGGGAGTTGATGTAGCATGGCTGATGTTGTACCCTTCCATGAGAGCTCGAACCTCTCGGTTAATGAATGGGGTGCCATTGTCAGATATAATACACCGAGGGATGCCGAAACGACAGATGACGTCACGTAAGAAGTTAGAAACGGCACCTCCCGTGGCTCTCCGCAGAGGTACGGCTTCAACCCACTTCGTGAAGCGTTCAGTAGCAACCATGATCCATGAATGGCGTCTGGACGGCGGGTGGATGGGGCCGATGAGGTCGAGGGCCCAAGAATGAAATGGCCATGGGGCTGAGATCATGTGCAAGTCGGATGCTGGCGTATGTATCCTGTCGGCGTGCCGCTGGCAGGGTTGGCAGCGTCGGACATGCGAGATGGAGTCGGATTCCATAGTCGGCCAATAATACCCCAATCTTAGTAATTCTGCATACAGCTTCTGGGAGCCTTGATGTTCACCACAATCACCATTGTGTACTTCGTTAATGACCTTGACCACTTGGGCACTCTGCAAGCATCGCAGGGTGCGTCCCGAAAATCCCTTGCGAAACAACTCGCCTTCCGTCACAAAATACTTGACTGCCTTGCGCTTGATGGATCGTGCTGAGCCGCGGTCAGGTGGTAGAATCCCGTGGGATAAATACTGGATGAAAGGCTGGCGCCAGTCACCTTCGATGTCAATGACAAGAGCTTCTGCACCGTCGGGTGCATACAAGCACTCGGGACAATCTTTTTGTATATCCGAGGCGTCCTTGGCCATGGATGGCCAATATAGGCCCATACGCTGGAGGCGACGATACAGAGGGGGACCGTCGAGGCCACAACACTTCTGGTGGCCGAGCTGTAATTTGTGCTTTGCCTCTTCCGGTGCCAAACATCTGGCTAGAGTGCCTCCGGGACACCGCCTGTATAAGACATCTCCCATCATTGAAAAGTCTGTAAGGGTGGAGGCATGAGCAAGAGATGGCGCTTTAAGTTTGTCGATAATCGGTTGCCTCCAATCGTCCGCAGTAACGTCCCTCGGGACTAGGTTCAGTGCTGTGCATGGTTCCATTCTCTTGACGATGGTTAGCATCCGTTGTTCACCATCGACCTCTATCTTTGACGCGATCGTGGCCAAGCTGTCCGCATGTCTGTTGTGGCACCTATTGTGATGTTCATACTGGACATGACCGAGTCTTCCTTCCAAGTGTTGCACCAAGGCACGATAAGGTGCCAAGGCTGGTTCTTTGACCGCGAACTCCCCGTCCGCCTGCTTCATGACCAAATTTGAATCTCCTTTCACACACAGCGCCTTAGCCCCCATACTGACGGCGATCATGAGGCCAATGACAAGTGCCTCGTATTCAGCTTCGTTGTTAGACACCGGGAATGCAAGTTTGAAAGATAATGAAGTGGTAACACCGTCTGGTGCCCGGAGGACTATGCCGGCACCCCCTTCGGAGGGGTGTGCCATTGGGACCTTTGCTAGTGGCAGAGCCGTCGAATTCAAGCGTCCACAGTTCATCGATGTCGGTGATCAGGGCTGTCTCCTCCCCAGGCAGTTGATCCGATATCGGTTCACATTGTTGGCGTGGGAAGAAGGCCAGGAGGTCTGCAAGTGCTTGGCTCCGCAGAGCTGTAGGATTCTTGATAGATAAACCGAATTCGGCCAATAGCAGCAACCACCGGGTGAGTCGACCAGACAGGGCGGGACGCGTAAGCATGTAACGGAGTGGGTCAGCCTTGGTGACGAGTGTGATCTGGTGCGCCAGAAAGTAATGTCTGAACTTCTGTGAGGCGTACACCAAGGCTAGACAGTGTTTCTCGAGCTCGGAGTAGTTGGCTTCGGGCCCCCTGATCACTCTACTGAGGTAATAAACAGGACGCTCGACACCTTCGACTTCTTGGGCAAGCAAAGCCCCGATGGATCTGGGTGTGGAAGTCAGGTAGAGTAGGAGTGGGATGCCCCGTTGTGGTACGACCATGGTTTGCGGTGACATGAGGACCGCCTTAATCAGTTCAAATGCTTGCCGTTGGGGCGCGCCCCAATTCCATGGTGCGCTTTTACGCGTCAAGTGTTGAAATGGCGTAATGAGCTCGGCCAGCGCGGGTATGAAGCGTCGGAGGTAAGAGACCTTGCCGAGGAAGCTCTTCAGTTGCTTTGTGTTCTTGGGGGTGGGCATTTCTTGGATGGAGGCTGCTTTCGAGGGGTCAACGTCGATGCCCTGTCGACTGACCAAGAAGCCGAGGAACTTGCCGGAGGAGACGCCGAAGGCACATTTCAATGGATTCATCCGCATGTTATACTGGCGGCAACGATCAAAGACCGCTTGAAGGTCGGTGAGGTGATCACTTTCCTTTCTGGATTTGATAATAAGATCGTCGACATAGTCTTCCACAGTACGGTGTATCATGTCATGGAATATTGCTGTCATAGCCCTTTGATACGTAGCACCCGCATTCTTGAGGCCGAAAGGCATAACTTTCCAACAAAAATTACCCATAGGAGTGCGGAAGGCTGTCTTGGCGCTGTCGTCGGGGTTCATGCGAATCTGATTATAACCTGCGAACCCATCCATGAAAGATAAAGTTTCATATCCGGCGGCGGCCTCCGTAAGCATGTCGATATTGGGTAGTGGAAATTCGTCCTTGGGGCACGCCTTATTCAAGTCCCGAAAGTCAATACAGACGCGGACTTGGCCATTTTTCTTTTGTACAGGGACGACATTAGCCAGCCAAATAGGGTGAGTGATAGGTTCGATGAAGCCTGCCTGCAGGAGGCGTTCAATCTCTTGCTTGATTTTCAATTCGAGCTCGGGGCGGAATGTCCGCGGGTGTTGTCGGCTAGGGACGGATCCGGTAGCAATGTTGAGATGGTGTGTGACTAAGGCAGGATCCAGTCCGGGCATCTCATTGTAGCTCCATGCCAAGACATCACGATACTCGTGCAGGAGGGAAACCAATTCCTCTCTTCGGCCGGGGGCGAGTTTTGTGCCAATGTAGGTGTGCTGCGATTCTTCGCCCGGGTCGGCCAGGTTGATTTCTTCAATATCTTCAGCCTGTGGTCGAGGGCCGTCCTCATAGCAAGGTGGTGCCGCGCCGGGGGTGAGGTCAGGATCTGGCTGGCAATGCTCGGCCGTGCGGCACCATTCAGTCTCTCCAAGGGGGTCGGGGTCGAGGGGGTCTGATGAGGGACCGCCTGGAGCCCCTGCATACCGTCATAATTGATAGATGATTTTGTCATCCTTGACGATACGTTGAAAGGCCGGCTCAGCCTTTTGCTTCTTGGACTTGGGGGAAGAAGGGGGGAATTGGTCGTGGCAGCAGGCGGAGGCGGTGGGGTTGACCCATTATTAGTCCTTAGGGGTGCCGACGCGAGCCCCCAGTGCCAGAGCACGTAGGCCAGTCACGCAGGCACCCCAGCGGAGATAGTGTTCTGGAGGAGTAGCCTATCCCGTGAGCATATAACATGATTGCAGCGCATGGTGCGCGGTTGAGTGCGGGCGACGAGGGTCGCAGAGTGATCTCCGAGTGACAAGGGTCGTTGCGTGGATGGCGCGTGACCATGAGCGACGGTTGTCATGGCGACAGAGCGGTCATAAGTGGTGGTCATCGAGACTACGAGCGACTGTCATCGCGACGAAGGAGCATGGTTCGAGAGCGACGGTCGCGAGCGACGGTCGTCATGACAACGGAGCACGGTCAAAGGTGACGGCGTCAGTATTCAAGGCAGGTGGCCGACCCCTAAGGGAGGCCGACCCCTTGGGGTGGCCGACCCCCCAGGGTGGCCGAGCCCCAAGGGTGGCCGACCCCTTTGGGTGGCCGACCCCCATGGGTGGCCGACCCCCAAGGTGGAAGGCACGCCAAAGTCGCTTCACGAATGGTTCACATGTCTTGAGCATGCGTTGCTTTGACCGGCCCTCGAGCGTTGAAAAGTTGATCATTGACTGGGTGATGTGTCGTGCAAAGTGGGTCCCTTAGCGGGTCCTGGGGTGCGACCAGAATAGGGTATGAACACCCTGTAACACACACACACACATAGCCCATAACACCCACCCACCCCAATTCAATATTGAATTTGAATTTGAGTTCATTTATTAGTTTTGGTTGGGGTGTGTGTGTGTGTGCGTGCGCGCGCGCACGTGCACGTGTGCGCATGGGTGGGTGGTTATTACGGTTTGTTGTTTGGTTATTTAGAAGAGTTTATGATGGTAGTGAGGAGGACAAGCTGAGCGCCGGCCCGAAGGAAGAACTGTCGTGTAGAGGTGGCGGTGGTGAGAGGAGCCACATCCATGGTGGATTGAGGTGGAGGCGGCGGTGGCTAAGGCTGGAGAGTAAGAAAGAGAAAGAGAAAGGAAAAGGAAGAAATGAGAAATTACCATCTTACCCTCCCTCTCCTTTTATCTCAACCATTTAAATTGCTTGAAAATTTTTATTGCTAGAGTTTTTTAAAAAAAATTAACGTAAAAGACAAAAGTACCCTTAAATAGTAACAAAATAATTGACTCCCTTTAATAAGATCGTGCGATCCCAACAGATGATAAATCTTGGGGTCTTGGGTGTCGAGTTGTAAACTTTGGAGTTTTAATGTAATCTTCGGCCAACACAAGGTCCAGAGTGCAACTAAAACTGTTTATTTTATTATTTGTTTTTTTGCCAAAATAGTGTTGGTGGTGGAAGTAGTGATGGAGTAATATCAGTTGTGGTGGTGGCAGCAATGAAAAGGTGTCGATGGTGGCTATGGTATTGGTAATTATGGTGGCGGCGATAGGCAAGAACATGCGGTCATGGCAGTTGTTGTAATGTGGTGGATATGTAAATAGTTTTGGTGTGTGTGGATGTGGTGGTGGCAACGATGGTCTAGTAGAGGTGACAGGGTCCTCCTGATCGTGGTGTTAGTGATGGCAGTAGATAAGCCATGGTAATTGTAGTGGTGGCGACAAAAGGGACGTATTGATTGTGTAACGACCCGGTCCATGGCCCCACCACAGGGCATTGCCTCCCTCAAAAGGGCTAACCAAGTAGGTACTTATGAGTTCATAGGCAGGATCTTATAAAGCCAATCATAAACTCTCCCAAAACCGATATCGGATATTACAATCTCGCTACCTTATTCCTTAG